>PVLC010001938.1:0-85801 GCA_004027655.1 Graphiurus murinus
CATCTGTCCATCTGTCCGTCCATCCATCCATCTGTCCATCCATCCATCCACCCACCCAGCCATCCAGTCATCCATCCATCCATCCATCCATCCATCCATCCATTCTCCTATCCATTCTTTCATCTATCTATCTATCTATCTATCTATCTACCTACCTATCTATCCATCCATCCCATCACATCCAGCCACCCACCAGCTTAGTCATCTCATCTGTTGAGCTTTTACTGAGCACCTATTACACGCCAGCCCATGTGCTCATTAGTGCAGGGTGCAGAAATAGAGAGAAGGAGGTGGGACTCATAAGTGAGTGTATAAGACAATATACCTGATTAATAGTATGTGATGAGCCTATCTAGAGTCCCTGTTCACAAAGACCTGGCCCAAGCCACAGCCTGGGGGCAGTGGGGAGAAGGTACTAGAAAGACTGGACTCTTTGAGGACGGGCTGAACTGTCCTCATGGAACCCTCCTCCTTGCCTCCACAGGGCTTCATTGTTGCCATCCTCTACTGCTTCCTCAACCAGGAGGTATGTGACTCCCCAGGTAGCTCTCTTGCTTGTTGAGCTCCCCTGCCACCTCCTAAGCTCTCCTCTCTCAGCTCAGGCTGACTCCTGTGATCCTTGACTCTCATGCTTCTTTGTGGGGATCTTCTGGAGCTCCTGGATCAAGCTGAATCTGAATCCCTCCTCTTTATACCTATCCCTCCTCTGAGCTGAGCCAAGTTCTAGTGCCCACTCACCAGGAGGTGGAAGAGGTCCTTCAGGAACCAAGGGAGAGTGGCAGGGAGACAGAGGAACCAAGAGAACCGGAGGGAGACATACAGGCCACTGGGGAAGTGGCATCAGATACAGAGCGGGAGGATGACCCGGAGCAGAGCCGGGTCAGTAGAGCACCTCCAGGAAGGAGGCCAGAGACTGGAGCAGTCAGAAGCAGAGGCAGGCTGAGCAGTCCGACTTGGTGGCACTGCCGCCCATGAGTCATGGGGAGATAGACGGCAGGGTCAGAGGGGAATTAATGCCACTCCCCCCCAGACCCCGGGCTTTCCCGGTAGGACCTGCTCACTCTAGGGAGGATTTAGCTGAGCGTGACCACACGCCTGCGCTGCGTCTGCGGCAGGGTCAGGGTGCCCCCTAGTGGCCAGGGTTTGGCCTCAGGCTTTGCCTTCCATGAAGACCTGGTGCCCTCCGCCCTCCGCCAAAGAGGGGCTCCGGCCCATCTGCCGCTTCTGTCTCCTCTCATCTGGGGTCTGGAACGCAGACCCAGGCCTGCAGCGTGTGGCATGGCGGGTCAGGGGCCCTGGAGACCCTGGAGGGGTGAGTAGTAGCCTCTGCTGAGGCGAGTGGGGCTAGGAAAGGGGTTCCCATAGACAGTAATAAAGGGATCTGTCTCAGGAAGCAATCTTGGAGACCAGGGAGTTGCATACCTCTGGCGATGGGGAGCTTACTGCCTTTCAATCATGCTTTCTGTTGTCCAGCAGCTGTGGAAAAAAAATCTTCATGTGAACAGAAATCTGTCTCCCTCTGTCTTTCATCACATCCGCCTCTTGGCTCTGTCTTTCTTTCTGCATCTTTCTCCTGCATGGTCTCTCCGGTGCCCTTGGGTCTCACTGGGCCTGAGGCTGGAGCAGCAGAGGGACCTTCCTAACTAACGTCCTCTCTCTCTCTCTCTCTCTCTCTCTCTCTCTCTCTCTCTCTCTCTCGTCCCTGGAGGTGCGGACCGAGATCTCTCGGAAGTGGCACGGTCACGACCCTGAGCTTCTGCCGGCCCGGAGGCCCTGTGCTAAGTGGACGATGACTTCCCCCTCGGGGGCCAAGGTGCTGACATCGACCTGCTAGGCGGACCACAGCAGCGCCTGGACCACACACCCCGGAACGTGGGCAGCTGCAGCGGGTCCCCCACCCTCCGGAGAAGTGGGGCAGCCCCAGGGGCCTGGGGTCCAGCTCTGGGCAGGGGCAGCCCGCCCTCCCCGCCTCCCCACAGATGTCACCCTCCCATTTTCTGAGTTGTGTGTAGGTCCCCTTCCTGGGGCCGGGGGGCTGTCGCCCAAGGTTTGGAGGAGCCAATAAAGGTGCCCTGGAGCGGGTGAATGCAGGTCTAAAAGAGCGAGGGAGCAGCGTGTCTCTGGAGGCCAGAGCGGCTCCCGCTTCCTGGCAACTTCCGGCACGGTTCCTGATGCACCCTCGTCGTCTGTCTGTCTGTCTCTGCCGTGATCCTCGTGTTTTATTAATTTTTGGAACCTATTTTCCTTTGTCTCCACCTCCGCTCCCACCCCCACCTGCCCCCCGGGGTAAACAGGCTGACGTGTTTCATGTGAATCTTTGTGTTTCTTCTGTGTGTCTTGCAAAAGCTGGCGTGTTTGCTGTCTGCGTGGTGGATTTACATAAATGCTCTCAGTCATACCGCCGCCGCCGCCTCCTGCTTCTGATGTTTCTGTCCAAGCAGTGCTGTGCTTTTAGGAGACCCACCCCCTTCTAGGTGTGCCTCTGGCCCCTGTTTAGACCGTGCACGGGCCCACGGGCTACTTACCTGCCCCTCCAGGTGAGCGTCCATCTGTCCATCCACCTTTGTGGGCCAGTGGCACGGAGCCTTTCTCCGGGACTCATGCCGGGGAGCAGAGACCCAGGACATCTGGGGCGCCTCTGCCCCAGGTGACCAAGTGGTGGCAGATCTCGCTCCTGCAAATTAGTGCTCCCTCCCCCGCAGCCTGCAGCTCTGGAGCTCTCGCCGATCTCCGCAGCCCCCAAACAGTTGGCGTTACCCAGTGTGGTAATGTTTGCACGCCAACTGTGCACACGGCGACGGCATATTGCTCTCCTTTGCATTTCCCCCGTGTCTAATGAGCGTGCGTATCTCTCTTATCACCGTTAGCCTCTTGGGTTTGTTCTGGAAATCTCTCCAGTCTTTCCCGTTCTTCTCCGTGGCGGCGACACCTCCTCTCCAGGTCCTTCTCCTCTGTCCTCCCTGTGGGGTGCTCCGCTGTGCCCCAGCCTGCTACCCGGCATCCTCACCCAAAGAGGGCTCCCTGCTACATCCACACGGTCCCTCTCTCTCCCACCCGCCTCCCTGGCAGGAGGGAGGAGGAAGAACCCAGGGCGCTGTCTGTGGTGACCTGTTTGTTGGCTGATTAAAGTGGAGAGATTTCAGTACAGAGAACAGACAGAAATGGACGCTCGATGGGTCAGAAGGAAATTTCTCCTCTTAGTCGGCCCACGGCGATCGGTCCTGGGGGGCTCAGCTCTGCACCAGCCTCCCTGCCAAAGTCCTCTTCCTTGCAACCCTGAGTCCAGATCTCACTGTCCAGCCTCTGTGCACTGGGGCTGGTCACCAGGCGCCCTGTCCTGGACCTCGCTTAGGCTCTTCCTGTCTCTGTACTGCACTAGGGTGCTGGCACCCGAGCGTGTGCAGAGGAGGTTGACGGGCATCTTCCGCCCTTGTTCATGAGGATCCCTGTGGGGGGAGATGCAGCGCGTGAAGCCCAAGGTCCCATTGTTGCCCAGCTGTCTGGCATCGGCCAGGGCGAGGGTGAGAGTCAAGGTGGGTGCAGCCTGAAAATCATCGTGCATTCCTCCCTCTGCATTCCTCACAGACATAGGAGAGGCACGGAGGAGGTTTGAAAAGAAAATAAAAACCAGCCATAATCTTACACACATGAGTAAACGATCTTGCTGCAGAACCCTTGCAAGTATTTTCCTGCTACAGAATTTGCAAAGTTTATAGAATGTCCTTTATTTAGCCAGTAATCATTTCTCACACCTTCTATTGGTGAAGGTTGCTTCCAATATTTAGGTAAATGACTGTGATTATAAATTTCCTTGCATACAATTCTTTGCTTATACCTCAAAGAGAAAAGTTCCAGAATGAACTTCTAGACTCTCAGAATAAATTCTCCTAGACCTAGAATCTTTGAGGCAGTGCAAATGCATCTTTTTTGATATCTAGGCCTCCCAGGTAAGTGGGTCTAGTGTTCTTGCACACAGCCAGTGCACATGTGATAGTTCTCCTGCATTGCCATCACTAAAAGCATCTTTAGTTCTCTGAGTTTAAACTGGGGTTAGCAGCACTGGGAGAGGTTAGTGGCTAGTGGTTAGTGTTAGTTAGCTTGGTCGGTGTTAGTTGATGCTACTGGTTAATTAGTGGTTGGTTTGTATGTTAGCAGTTAGAAGTCAGTGTTAGTTAATGCTGGGTAAAAGTTGGTAGTGTTAGTTACTGGCTAGTTAGTGGTTAGTGTGAGTTAATATTGGTTACTGGCTAGTTAGTGCTAGTGTTTAGTTAGTGTTAGCAGCGATGGCAGACCTCTTTTTGTGAATTGTCCGTGCCTTCCCTGCAGAGTTCACGAAGGCTGCAAAGCTATCTCTTGCTCCCTCTGGTTTCACCGAGAGCTCCAAATTCCTACCACTTCTCCAGTATCTTCCTTGATGGGGATCCGCGGACCGGGGCAATGTCGGACGCAGGGTCCTGGCAGATTCCTCGACTGTCAAACACTTGCTCTCCCGGGGCTGGGGCTTCTCCATCTGTGCCAGGAGGGGAAGGTCAGAGGGATGTCAGAAGGACTTTCAGCAAGGACACTGAATGGCGGGCTAAGAAGCTGGCGGAGGGAAGCAATGCTCCTATTCGCCACCAGGTGGCAGCCTGGCTGTGGCGACGCTCTAGGGCCGGGCTGACGTGTTTCCTGGATTCGGTCCTGATGCTGGAGATGGACAGAGGCTTCTCAGGAGCTGATGGAGGAAGGGCTGCTGGTCTGGCCAGTATGGCAGGGGCAGGAGGGTCTTAGAAGAGGGGGAGTAACAGGACGTCCCCAGTTTTGAGTAAGAAGAGTGAGAACTGAGACCAGGGGACCAATGTCCCACCGACTCTCTGCAGGAGTCAAACCACAGTGGACTTGCTGGGCCTGGAGCACTTCCCCGAGGGGAACGAAGGAAGGAGCCTGGCTTCCTTCCTGTGCTTCTGTGCTCCTCCATGTGGCGGGAGGGGGAGGGAGATTAAACGAGGGGCTCCTCTGTCCCTGGAGCGCCCCCAGAGGTGTTGGGGAGGTCTCCAGGTTTGATCCTGGGCCAGGATGAGGAACAGGTGTGTGAGGCTCCAGATCTTGGGGTGTGGGAGCCCGGAGGATGGCAGTAGGGGATTAGGAGCGGTCAGGACTTGGGCTGGGATGTAGACCTTAGGACCCCACCAGGCTAAGCTGTACGGGGCCCCTTCCAGCATCCGCCGGGCAGGAAGCAAGAGCGTGGCTGCTCTCAGCTCAGGAGCATTGCAGGGAGGAAGGGTTCGGCAGGACGGTGGCCTGGCATCCAGGCTTCCTTCTCCCGGGTCTCTCCTGGCATGCATTGCTGCAGGGTTCTGGGTCCGCTGGGCCATCTGCCCCTTTGTAGGGTGTTTACCAAGTCTTTGCTCAGAAGACAGGTGCCTTGCTCGAGTCTGGAAGCACAGCTGCAAATGGCTCGGGGATGTCCCCTGCTCCTGGGGCTCGGGGTCTGATTAGGGAGAATGTGGGGCCAATTTTACATGCCAACTTGACAGGATGCACTGGTATTTGATTGACACAAGTGCTGAGTGTGTCCGTGAGGGGGGCTCTGGAAGAGGTCAGCATGGGAATGTGTAGGCAGAGTAAAGCAGATGACCCTTCCCAATGTGGGTGGGCCCCGGCCGACCTGTCCAGGACCAGTAGAGACCAGAGGCGAGGTAAGGTTGGTTGAACTGGGGCACCAACCTTCTGCCCCCGATGACCAGTTCTTGGGACTTCGCCTATACCCTTAGGCCTTTGAGGATCTCTAGCAATTGCAGAAGCCAGTATCATATAATAAATCTCTTTTCAGGGCTGGGGGTGAAGCTTGGGGGTAGAGCATTTTTGTAGCATGCATGAGGCCCTGGGTTTCATTCTCAGGATCACAAAAACAAGCAATTAAAAACATACACACACACACACACACACACATTCTTTTAGAATCTAAGTATTTTACCCCCCAGCTCAGTTGCTTCCTCCAGGAAGCTTTCCCCAACTGCTCCTGAACATATATTAGAATACATACGTCCTGTGTTTCGGAGATGCCTGGTTAGTCCAGAGGGTACCAGTCAAGGGCTCTCTGTAGCGGGGCCCAGCTCTGCAGGACACATCCAAGGCCATTGTCCGCTCCCCTGCCTCAGGGGGGCCAGAGCTCTGTCCAGAGGCAGTGCGGCCAGGAACCACTGTGGTGAAGTCCCCCTCCACCACTTTTGGTCACAGACACAGCTGCTCACACCAGTGACGCCGGGGAACAGAATGCCAGCGAGGCTACACGGCTGTCCTAAAAAGACAAACTCCTCCACGGTCACTCTCGCCAAAAACTTGACTCCGCCTGGAATCACTTCCTCTTCCAGCTTTCTTCTAATCAAGTCCCACAAAGCTGCCACAGCCCGGTCACAGCCCTGTCCACTCCCTGTGGGAGGCTGGGACAGCAAGCTCCAACCTCCACCTCGGGCAGGTCCCTCAGCCTACAGCCATCTCCTCCAACACTGGGAGGATGTTCAGAATGCCCCAGCCAGCCATGAGCATGGCGGGAGTTTAATACAGGGAGCAAAACCGGCCACTCAAGCAAGCGTCTCATGATGGCCGTCGGTACACAGGGGCAAGTTGAGTGTTGAGAGAACAAATATCTGGGGGGCCAATCTAGTCTGGCAGGAGAAAAGGGAGAAGGAGGAAGAGGAGGCTTATGGAGGAAGAGATATCTAATATCTAAGCTAAGATTCAATCCACAGGTGCAGTGGGAGAAGCCCAGTTAGATGAAAGGGCATGTGCAAAGGCCCTGTGGTGGGGAAGAGCTTGGCATCTGGGGGAACTGAAACTAAGCTACAGTGGTTGGATCCTGGTGAGGAAAGGGGAGGCTAGCCTGACACCACAGATGGGGCTGGGCAGCACCTGGGTCACCCAGGGCTGGGAAAGCCATGCTAAGGCAGTATTGGACGTGTGTGCTACAACGAGGCTTATGCTTTCCTGGCTGCTGTAGATGGAGCGTGAAGACTGAATTGTAAGTGAAAGCAGAGGGACCCAACACAGAGGTTTGGACTAGGTGATGGAGGTTCGGAAGATAAGGACAGATCCAAAAGATGACAAAGGTGTGCTGAGCTGATGTGCGAGGTAAAGGCGAGTCTTGAGAGCTTTCTGGGTGGAGCAGATGGGGAAGGCACAAGTTTTAGGGAGCAGCAGCCACTTGGGGCATGTCCAGGGGGGTGCCAAGAAGCAGCCGGAGCTGAGAAGAGGGCTGAGTTGGAAGAGGGAGTCATGGGCTGTGGGGTGCTGACGGGGTTCAACCCCAAGGGCGCTCATGTGACCAACCAGGTGAGGAGCGAGAGATGGGGGAGCTCGGCCTGGGCCCAGGGGAGTCAAACGTTCCCAGTCCACGGAGGAGCAGGAGCCCCGAGAAGGCTCAGAAGGAGCAGCAGGGAGGTGGGAGGGAAGCCAGACGAGTGTGGGATGCGGGATAAACAGAGCCAGGCAGAGAGGCGGGCAGAGTCTGAGCACCGCTGAGCGGGCTTTGAAGACCAGGCTGGAGGGGAGCTGGATCCGGGATCTGGCAGCACAGCTCCCGGCAAGGGCAGATCTGCTAGAGAAGGCACCGCAGCCACACGCCAGGGTGCAGGGACGTCAACTGGCCATGGGCAATTGGGAGCAGGGACAGCTCGGCCCCTGACTGAGGTCTGTCTGGCAGGGGAAGGCAGGGAGCGCGGGCTGCAGCTTCCTTGGTTGCAAGAGGACGGCTGGGTAAACAGCCAGGTGGAGGTGGGGTGGTCACAGAGGGGCTCACTGAGGAGAAGGTGCAGCCAGACCCTCAGTGGGGCCAACACCAGGGAAGACTGTTGGGGGGTGCAGGGACCCCACTTCCGCTGGGGATGTGAGGTTCCTGGTCCTTGGGATGCAGAGCAGATCTGAGACGGAGGAGGCATGCCACTTATGGACGCGTGGGGTGTGGGGCTGGTCAAGCGGCCAGCTCCGCCCCAGTGTGTGCAAGCCCGGTAGTGGACTTTCCCTGGTGGACTGTGTGCTCGGAGAGGGCGAGTCGGCTTATTCTGGGTGGGGCTGGCTCCCAAGGCAGGGGTGCCTCCAGTCCAGCAATCTTGTGACAGTGTCACCTGTGGACTTTTGGGGGCAGGTGGAAGCCGGGGCCCTGGAATCCCCAGGAACAGGCAGCTTTGGGGCAGACCCACAGGAAACTGCAGGTTTGGACGGTCTGCCTGACTCGCTCCTTGCAAGCTGGGCTGACTCGGCGGCATCCTCCGTCTCTGCCTCTTTCCCATCAGAAGGCCCTGGCTTCCAGCTGCAAGGGAAGGTGACAGAACAGCCCAGCAGGCCGCTGTCTTGCCTCTGTAGCAAACGTCTGGGCCCCTGGGCTGGCCAGAGCTTTTCCACTTGCACGCAGAAGCTGCTCTGCCCTCCCTAGAATTCTCCCGTGGAGTTCCCTTCCCCCGTTCCTGCTCTGTCTTCCCCAAGGGGCCATTCTACCCTGGTGAGTCAGTCCCCTTGCAGATGTGGTGCTGTGCATTTGAGGGAGGACTCTGTGGCCTTCGACCGACTGCCACCCCTGCCTGGGGGTAAAGGTGGCTGGACAGAGCCCAAGTCCACAGACAGGCTTCCCAGGAGAGGTCAGGGCCCGTGAGCCTCCCTCCCCCAAGGCTGCAAAAACAGTCGGCAGCGCAGTGCACATTCCCATGGTTACGGGGCTGGGAAAGGCTGCCCGCTGGCATCGCCATGGCACCGGCGTGGCGCGCGGCTCTGCTGGGCGTGGCGCTGGTGTGGAGAACCCCTGGGCTTCCTCTGGACAGATGGCTTCCAGGGTGGGCTCTCCTGGACATCAGTGGCCCGTGGAGCCCAGGGGCGAGAGGCTGGCAGCTCCTGGGGAGACAGGGAAAGGGGCAGGCCCGGGAGCAGGAGGCTGAAGCCCGGGGCTTGTTTCATGGGACTAGAATCTCAGCCCTGGAGCGTGGCTGGGTGCAAGTTTCTCCAGGTCTGGCTCTGCGTTGCAGAGCTCAGGAGGTGACCTCAGGTGAGGGTGGGCGGTGGTGGCAACAGTCCCGCTTCAGGGAGCCTGGGTGCAGGTCCAGTGGTAGCCCACAGCTGCAGACCTCTCACCAGGGCACCTGGAGACTGGGCACACACGGCCACACCGCAGCCCCGGTGCCCCAGCCTGCTCAGGCTGCCCCACAGGGTCACTGGCCAGCTCTCTGCTGGGTGTCTTGCTCCGTGAATGTCACCCAGGGCCAGCCGCCTGTGCCTCACACTGAGATCCTGCAGCTGACCCGCACTGCAGCCCTCCTGGCCCTCGCAGGGTTTGGCCAGACAGCAGGACAAAGCAGCTCCTGCCACTCCCCTGGCGTCCCCTGACGAGCAGCCCGACTCCTCTCTGTGTCTGCAAAGGTCCATGCCAGTCCACTGCCCCAGAGTCGTCTTCTTCCCCCTTTCCGCCTTCTGGCTGTCCCTGAGCCCCGAGCATGTGAGGATTTCAGGCCGACTGCCTCTGGGAACACTCTTCCCCCAGCACCTCCCGTGGCTGCCTTCTTCTACGATCCCACTATGTCACCTTCCCAGAGAGGCCTGTCCTGGCTGCCCGGTGACATCATTCGCTGTCACTATCCTAGCCCTTTACTTTCTTGGTGGCACTTAGTAGTAATTACAGTTAATTCTCGCTATCTGCGGTAGGTAGGTATGTCCTCTGAAGTCTATGAACGTGAAGTTAGCAGATATGGAATCATTGCTCCTAAAAGAAATCTGGGGTGAGATTCCTGTGAGAGTCGCGAGATTCCTGTGAGAGTCCCGACACTTTTGTCGACTGATCAGTACATGCCCTGCCTGCTTGTGTGTTTCTGTGTATAGACACCAATTATTTAATATAGATTATTGATTCATTGACATTAAACCCACGGCCAGTGGTATCATGCCTCATGTCTGAGCAAAGAGTGTCTCACACACGGATCTCTGTGAAGCACATCACGGCTTTCTCCCTCTTAGGAACACTAGACAGTACTTCAGTTCGCGCTTGGTGGTTATTTGAAATAGAGAAATCACCAGCAAAAAGCCAGAAATGTGAAGAGTGTGGTGCTGAATTGAGCGCTTGTGCACAGAGTGTAAACGAGGATTGTGAGACTCGCTCACGGGGTGAGAGTGGGAACGAGAACTCGGGGCATCTTGTCCCCGTCCCACGGCAGCCGGGACGTGCAGGGCAGGCCGCTCACACTTTGGACTCCTCTGCAAATAGTGGGGAATAACTGCGCAGGCGCCGCAGTGACTTTGGGGTCCTGAAGTTGCCAACTTTGGCGTGTTGATTTGGGGGTTAGGGAGCAGATGAATTTGCAAATATGAAATCTGTGAATAGGGAGGGTCGACTGCATGCGATTGCTTTGTCTTCACATTAATGGTCTTCCCTCTGCCTTATTTACTGCTGGGTCCACAGCGCTCGGAAAGGGTCACGGTCGAGATCTACAGCAGGGGTCTGTCTTAGCCTGTTTTGTGTTGCTATAATCACTCAGAGCTGAGTGATTTGCAAAGTCCTGGGTTTGTTTGGCTCTTTAGCTCACAGTTCTAGGGATGGAAGAGCAGAGCACCCGCCTGCCCTTGGCTCTGCCGAAGGCCCCCGTGGTGATATCGAGATGGCCTGGAGAGCATCACAGCGCCAAGGTTGGGAGTCCATGCAGGAGGAAGGTGCAGGAGGGGGCCGCATGGTGAGACAGGAGCCAGGACAGGGAGCCCAGACAGCAAAGCAGTTCTGGAGAGAACTAGCCCAGCCCCAGAGGCAGCATTGATTCCCCCAAGGCAGCACGTCTGGGTCACCTCCCCCAGGCCAGGCCTCGTGAAAGTTCTCCTCCTCAGCATCACCAGGCTGGGGCCAAGCTTCCAGCACATGGCTGGGGACACGCTCAAACAATAGCCACACGGTAGCAGCGTCTAATAAGTACTGATGGGCTGACCGGCTTCTTACACACACACACACACACACACACACACACACACACACACCACCACCACCACCACCATGCATACAGACAGAAAAAAAATCATGCAGTACCACACGTACACAGTACCGTGCACACACACATGTAATGCCACACACACACAGAGCACCATGCACACACACACACACACACAAAATATGCACACAATACCACACATACACTGTGCCATGCACACACACACACAATACCACACATTCAGAGCACCATGCACATACACATACACACAAATCATGCACACAATACCACATAAACAGAGCACCACGCACACACACACATAAAAAACATGCATTTAGTACCACATACGCAGAGCTCCGTGCACAAACACAAAAAACATGCACTCAGTACTACACACACACAGTGCCATGCACACACACACTCACACACACACACACACACTCAGGGGTTCTCAAGGCAGAAAAGATGGGGCATCTCTTTTTCTAATTTTTCCTAGCACCAGCCTCGGGTACCACAGGTGAGGGAGAGGAGGGCGATTCGGGCAGGAGAGTGCGGGTAGCTGAGCGCTCTTGTCCTAAAGCGTCCCTGTCCCCGGCGTGCTCGCCCCCCCTTCCTGTCAGATCCGCCACCCGCCACAGGGGGTTGCAGGCGCATGCGCCGTGTCCCTGTGCAGAGCTCACTGCAGGCGCAGGCAGAACACTGAGATCCTGGCTGAGGACCCCGGGGTCCTGGTCCTGAAAGAATGGTGTGTGCATCGCGCACGTGTGTGCACATACATGCACAGCAAGAGCATGTGTCCCTGCGTGTGCAGGCACGTGTGTGAGCACGTGCCCAGGCCCTGCCCCTGCGAGGTCTGCCGGCTTCCTGGCAGCTGGAGTGCTCGTTGTACTGACAGGGCCTGTAATCACGGGAAATTACCGAGCCCAGAACTAAAATTAAGGCTGCTGCTGCTGCTGCTGCCACAAGACCTGTTTACAGAGCCAAGCGCCGAAAGAGGCTTCAGGAGGAGGCTGCAGAGGGAGGTGGGACCTCTGGGGTGACAGGGAGGGGGACTGGCTTAGGTGCGGCAGACGGTGAAGCAAATCCGCCTCCTCTTCGGCAAGCACCTGCCAAGTGTTGTGCAAGGTGCTGGTTCATTCGCATTTGAGTTTCACGCACCTTCCTGCAGCCCCGAGAGCTAGGCCTGGAGCCTCCAGCACCCACGGCCTCCTAGGAGAACCAGCCTCCGAGGTGCAGTGAAGCCGCATGCGAGGCAGGACAGTTCAACTCTCTGGTTCTTGGCATTTGGTCCTGGAGTTAAGGAATACCAGAAGGAAGGCCGGATTCTATGAATAGTGCCCCCCACAGCCTGCCACGGGGTCTGGGCATGACCCCGAGGGAACTCACACAGCTCTCCAGGGGAGAAGCCGTGATGGGGGGAGCAGCAAGTCCTTGCAGCCCTCGGCGTTGTGTGTTCCAGCTTCCCCATGTTGGCGCAGAGGACTAGGAGACTGCACAGCATGGCGCCCAACCTCGAACTAGGATTTCTGGCTGAGGACGTGGCCAGTACCCCATGGCACTACAAGGACCCGTCTGTGACCCTGAGAACGAGTCTCCAGCTCCCCAGCCAGGAGCTGCTAATGATCAGTGGTGGGTGGACACCTGTCATCCTGCCTGCCCTCCTCCACCTGGAGAGCTTGGCTCATGGTGGGGAGGCGGTGGAGAAGGAGGGCTGGACCCTGGGGCCCATATGGCATTTGCTGGCACACGACTTGGCTGGCCTGCAGCCAGTAAGCGTGTGCTTCTGACTGAGCGATAAAAATGATCAGAGAGACAGGTGCTGTTCTAGGACACACACACACACACACACACACACACACACACACACACACACACACACACTCCTAAACAGCCCTCTGGGAAATGATCGCCATCCCCATCTTGTAAGTGAGGAAACAGGTGTAGGGAGTTTCGGTGACTTGCCTGTGGCGGTGTACCTGGGAGGCAGGGGCCCAGGACATGGACCAGGAAGCCTGGCGACCCACTCTTGGGTCCCTAAGTCCCTTGGTTCTTCCTAGGCCAGAATAAGGCTGTATAGGCTGCCTGGTAGGTGGCCCTCTGGGCTCTGCCTGTCCAAAAGTGTCCTCATCCAGAGGGTGGCTCTGCTGGCCACAAGGGTCCTCCCTTTTTTTTTTTTGGTACTGGAAATTGAATTCAGAGGCATTCTACATCTGAGCTACGCCCCCAGCCCCTATTTTATTTTGAAACAAGATCTCGCTAAGTTGTGCTGAGTCTTGCCTTAAACTTGTTGCCTTAAACTTGTGATCCTCCTGTCTCAGCCTCCCAATTACTGGGGTTACAGGCGTGCATCATAGAACCCACTGCAAGACCCCTTTGTAAGGGGGTCTGAGCCCCGCAGGAGGTCGTGGAGGGTAAGTATCCGTGCTGGGTCTGCTCCCTGGGCTCCTTGGTGGTCCTTTGGGGACCCGGAGGACAGTCACCATGCTGTGGACAGATCCTCACCAGTCCACACCACCTGACCCAGGCTGAGACAGGCCGATTGGTAGCCCAGCTGGGTTCCAGACCTGAGACTGGCACTTTACATTAGCTCATTAGTCATTTTTCGTGTTGGGTTGCGACCAAACGCATTCAAATTTAATATATTTATGAATTGAAGAGAACAGAAGACAGAGCATGAGACCAAGTACGGTTTTATGCAATTTGTGTTTCGTGTTTGTGCTAAGTCACCAGGGAAAACGGGGTGAGGTGAAAACCAAAGTTTGAGCGACAGTCCTGTAAGTGACCTTCTCCCTTCTTGGGTCCTATTTTTGTTCCTGCCTCGCTCCCCAGCCAGTCTTGCGTTTCCTATTAAGCTCAACCTAGAAGTCCCTCTGTCACCCCTACCCTCAGTGCTGAGCCCAATCCAGATCTGCACACGCAGGGTGACAGTGGCCTTATGGCCCGGACGATGGGGACTGGGGCCCCCGTGCCCCGAGCCGGGCTTTGTGCTGAGCTACTGTAATCGTATCATCCTTTAAGCCCTGTGAAGTAAGTAGCATGTTCTGTCCATTCCCGGGGGAGGAAGCGGAGGTCCTCGAGCTTCCTCTGCCTGCTTGAAGCCATGCAGCTTCCGTACACATTGGAACTGGGTTCAGATCCGAGTCGGGGGTCTCTCGGGCCACCCTCCCATCTGTCTGTCGCCAGATGTGCCAGATGCTGGGCTCCCTACCCCCGGGGGTGGCCCCCATCGAGCTCCTCCAAATCTCCCGCCCCCAGGGGCTAATTAGAAGGAGACCCGGAGGGCCCTGGGGCTTGCTGGGGCGTGGGGAGGGGCGGGCCTACGCGAGCGCTGGGGCGCCTGCGCAGTGATGCTCAGGGGTCCACTTCCCCCTTCCCGCCTCCCGCTCAGGCCTCAGCCAGAGGGCAGAGGGCAGCCATATTCCTGGGCCAGGAGGCTGCGTTACCACGGGAAGCCAGTCTCCTTCCCGGAGCAGCTCAGAGCCAGGCAGGGCTGCCCCCCGGACCCTGGCCCCCTCCCAGCCCTCAAGGCTGACCGGCAACCCGGCCTCTTCCTCCTCAGAGGCCTGGGGTTCCAGCGTCCGCCCAAGAGTCTGGAGTTACTTGGGTCTGGGTTCAAGCTAGGGTCAAAGTCACAGAAAAACATGGCTCCCTGACCCACTGCACATGTCCCTTCCCATAAAACCACTGTAATTGAAAATAAACCTGCTATTTGCCAAGTCCTTTCACCGAAACTGAAAGCAGAGGCCTTAGAATGGCCGACATGGGACTGACAGGGCTGAGGGCTCTGTCTCTCTGAATTAGCTCCCGCTTCTGTCTCGTTCATGTAGCGCCAGCCCCGCTGGCCTCCTCTCTGTTCCTGCCCCAGGGCCTTTGCACGAGTCATTCCCTGGCTACCCCGGCGGCCCACTCCTTCCCCGCCGTGAGGTGCCTTCTCCCCACCTGCAGCCTGGGGCACGCCTTAGGCCACTTCCTAACTGGGTATCGTTCTTCACGGCGGCACCTACCACAAAGACACTGCGTAACTTAGTTATTTCTCTTGTTTCCTCCTCTGTCTTTCTTCACTGGAATGTAAGCGCCAAAGGGTGACATTTTCCAGTGAGCGTCTTCAACAGTGCCTAGCAAAGCAGGCTCGAGAAAATGTGGACGTCCTAGCCATCGGCACCAGCAAGGCGTGTGTACCCTCTCTCTGGGCAGTAGTTTCCTATTACGATTAATATATTGGATTGCGAGGAGGGTTAATTAATTAGCACCCTGTCTTGCTCAATAAATCATTATGATTTGGAATAAATGGAATTTTACAACATTAAAGAGAGAGAGAGAGAGAGAGAGAGAGAGAGAGAGAGAGAGAGAAAGAGAAAGAAAGATGCTTTTGGAAATGAATTGAAACAAAATGAAAATGGATATACAGGGGTCCAGAATTCTGATTTCTCCTGAAGCTTCCACATCAAATTCATTGAAACTAATGTCACCTGACGACATCTGTCTTCCATGCTTGGGGTTCATTCGGGGCTTCTCTGGGCAGGATCCCACTCTATTCCGGGCTCACTGTGGGGCTCCAGGCCCTGTGCTAGCAGACACCGCGCCAAGAGAAGTGGAGAAGAGACCGCCCGTCCTCAGAGCCCGAAGCCGTGGAGGCCAAGGCAACAGGCAGTGGTGACGTGGTGACCGGGAGCCGGGGGGCTGGGGATGCCACAAGAGGACAGGGGACCACACCGCCCCCTCATCTCTAGGGCCTGTCTCCTCAGGGGACGTTCCAGAGGAAGGGTGACCCCAGGATCCCTACCTCCTGGAAAATGACACACGTTTCGGTTTTCAACTTTCGCTCTTCCCGAAGAAGTAGGAAGACAAGGAGGAGGTTGATATGCCCATTTCCCAGGTTTCCCAGGTTTATTTTTGCTGTGATTATCTTTTCCTGCATGGCACTCTTCCTCCTGCCCATGGAGAACTCTCCAATGCTTGGAACCCTGTCTGCTTCCTCTGGCTTCCTTTCTGTCTCTATCTCAGGGAAGCGCAGCCCCAGCCCTGGCTAATTAGGTCTGACTTGTTCGTGGTCACACAGAGGATCCGAGTTGGGCAGTGGCTTAGTCCAGGCCTCTTGCCTCCCAGGGCTGAGGTTTTGCATCTGCTAGACATGAGTTTTACGGAGGCCCCAAATCCAGCCTGAGTTCCCCTGAGGCCTCGCCCTGCCAAGTCGGCGAGGCTCCCCCAGCACCCCAGGGGCCACTGCACGCAGGGCTTCGGGCCTTGCTGGCTGGCTGGAGGCGTGGGAGTCTGGGCCAGGCCAGTTCTCACTGGAGCCTTTGCACGTTGGCCAGCCCTAAGCTCACCTCATGCTTTTCTCTGCCTCGAGGAGAACCGCAGCCCACTCTCCTGGGACAGAGCCCTCCATGCGTGGCTCAGGATAACTGATCTCCAGGGCCAGAGGGGCCGCCATGCCTTTCCTTCCCAGAGCACAGACGAGGAAACTGAGGCAACAGAAGAGAGGGAGCTCCCGGGCTCAGGACAGAGGCTGGGTCAGGTCTGAGGCCAGCTCTGTGAGGCCGGCATCTGGAACTCCTGGGGTCCAGCTAACCCTGCCTAGCTCTGGTGACACGACAGGCCGCCACTTTGAGCTTTCTTTTGGTTTCTCTGCATTTCTGTTCTCCCAACCCATGGGCCCCAGCTTGCAGGGTCAAGTTCTCTGCTTTAGACCCTCCCCATCCCAACTGGGGCTCCTAGGGCTCTCCCTGGCTGTGTTCACCTCTCTGACTCCCTACAAGGTATACCAGGGGTATACATTGGCTCATCCTTATCATGCATTTATTAAAAAAAAAAAAAAGTATCGCATCTCTCTTGTACTACATACTAGGAACTTTTCCAGGTATTGTGGATACACTGATGAAAACAAACACAAATATCAGACCAAAAGAGACCCGATTGGTCCCTGCCTTTGACCTCTCACTCCTCTCTGCAGTGCCTTTTGCAGCTGTGAGCTCTGGTGCCAGAAGGGCAGCCAGTTGCAGCAACAAAGAGACAGATTTATAGAGAAAAGAGATCGGAAGCAGAAGTAGGATGAAGGGGAAACTTTGCAAACCTCAGGCCTGTAGCTAGCCAGGGTTCTTCCTCACCAGGAAATTGCAGGGCTGCCCTTTGACCCTGTTCAGGCCGTGGAGGTGGAGGGGCTCTTGGGAACGGCTGAACATCTGGTAACCATCCTCCCTCTCCTAGGAGGACGGAGCCAAGTTCCTTTGGACAGGGTTGGGGCCAGGAGACAAACAGATCCAGCGGGAGGCTTCCCAGGGAGTTTGCTCCAAGCGTCATCCTGCTCCAAACTCCCAAACATTGCTTCCAGGGCCCGGGCTTGGCGGCCTGGCCGTCCCCATCCGTGGCATCAAGACCCTTCTCATCCTGCCTCCTGCTCCAGCCTCTCAGGGCAGTCCTCTGCAGAGCCGCTGAGGGCCGGGTCCGTGGGGCAGCTGGGGCAGGGCAAAGGCTTCCTGCAGGAGGGTCGGGGTTGACAGGAACCAAGGTGTTTTGTGGTGATGAAGGAGTTGTAGCCAGGAGGGGAGCAGAGTGGGCAAGCCATGCTACAGAGCACTGTGAGATGTTTGAACCTTGCCCCCTTCTCCTGTTAGTATTAACCTTGCAGCTTGAGGAGGGTCATGGGCCAACTTGCCCTCTCCAAAAAAAATTCATATGTTGAAATCCTAACCCCCAGGGTCTCAGAATGTGGTCATTTGGACATAGGACTTTTTTTTTTTTTTTTTTGTCAGCTCTGGGGATGGAACCACGGCCTCACACATGCTAGGCAAGTGTTCTACCACTGAGCCACACCCTCAGCAGTGCCTGGACCTTTAAGGAGGTAATTAAGGTAATGAGCTCATTAGGGAGGGCTCTAATCCAACATAACTAGTGTCCTTGTAAGAAGAGGAGATTCAGACACAGTTGGACGAGCAGGAAGACCATGTGAAGAAACAGAAAATCCCAGTCTATAAGCCAAGGAGAGGCCTCAGCACAAAGAAGCCTGCCAATGCCTTGATCTGGGTCTGCGGGCCTCTAGCACTGGGAGGAAGTCCATGTGGGCTGTGTGGGGCACCCTGCCTGTGGTGCTTGTTATGGCAGCCTCAGTTAACTCATACAGGAGCAAAGCACAGCCCTTTGCTTTAGGTTTCTCAGTTCACAGGGAGATCCCCCATTGTCGGGTACTCTGCCAGGAAAGAGACACATGTTAGGGTCAGAGTCTTGGTTTGTTATTGCTTATGGATTAAGGTCAAAACTGAGACAGTTGGAGAGGTTGATACTCTTTTTGTATACTAGGAAGGGTGGTCTTTGAAGAAAATTGATCTTCTAGTGAGTTGTGTCTGCTTTTAAGAATGCAGGAGAAAACCAGACACAATATTCTAGGTCAGAGAGACTACTAGAGATGGAACATTTACTGTCTTCCTTGTCCTACCTAGAGTCAGCAGAAAGTCCACATTGGGGAGGAGTTTATAAATATCTAACAAATGTCTGGGACAGCAGCACAGTTTACAAAATTCTAGGACATAATGGGGTGCTGAAACTTTTTTTTTTTTTGTACCTGGGGTTGAACCCAGGAGTATTTTACCTCTGAACTACACTTCCAGCCCTTTTTATTTTGAAATAGAGTCTCACTAAGTTGCTGAGGGTCTTGTTAAGTTGCTGAGTCTGGCCTCAAACCTACGATCCTCCTTGTCTCAGCCTTCCGAGTACTGGGATTATAGGCATGAAACTTCTTAACCTTGAGGAGAAGGGTTGAAGATCTATGAGATAATTCTAAAAACAGCTAACTTTCTTCTCTTCCAGATATTGGTACAGACTGAAGGTTCTAAGCCTGTCACATGCGACAACTTAATGAATGTTCACAAAAGCCCTATGCCACAGGCACCATTACCTCCCCATTGCACATAGGGGAAATCGAGGCACAAAGAGGGTCTATGACTTAGCAGGGCTTACACAGCTGCTAAGAAGGAAGAGTAATAATGTCAGCTGAGGCACAGACTTGAGGAGCCCCCCCCTCCCCCCAGGGAGAGGTCAGGGTGCAGCCACAAGGGCGGCCTTCCGAAATCTTGCCCCTCGACTTGGAGCGACGTTGGGACGCTTACGTGCACCCCTCAGTAAACATCACCTTACCTCTCCTTGGGAGTCCGGGGAGACAAGCCCTGTAAGACGAGCAGTTATGGGAGTAACCAAAGGGCCCAAGTGGGCGACCGCAGACACGCTGCATGTTTTAAGACAACTTGAAAACCACCGGTATGTATTAAGCACTCTTGAAGTGGGGTCAAGGCCACTTGGACCAAGGATTTACTGATTGTTTATAATTTCTTTGTTTTTTCAAAAAAACCACACCCATGACGCCTCATCTTTGATTCCTTCTTCTGGTTTCATTTTAGAGCCGGGGGAATATAGAAACCTAGCTGGGTATCCTAGGGGCTGGGCATTCTCTGGCTCTCTTTCTTTCTGTGCACAGTGTAGAAAAGCCTGCTTGTGCTCACTTGAAGACCTGAAGTTCATATGGCGCCATGACTGACCTTGGCCTGTGGGCTGTGAGAGAAGCCGTAGGTGTCGCTTCTGGGCAGAAGTTGAAGGTCAGTACAGGCTACACTACGTGTTTTTCTCCCTTCAGCCCCAAGCACTGGCAGATGTACATTGCTGGCTGCGTCATCTGTTTGGTGCCTGAAGCAAAGTCCCAGCTACTCCATGGTGGGCTCACAGCATGACTAACACAAAAACCTGCATGCTTTTAAACCTCTGAGCACTGGGGGCTCTTTGTTACTGCAGCTCGACCCATCTTATCCTGTGATACACTCAGGAAGAAAAATGAGTGCAGCGTGCTCTCTTATCTTGAGTTTTATGTCCTCAGGTTCAGCCAACTGTGGATTTCAATTATTCAGAAAAAAATGCGTCTGAATCGCACATGCAGAGACTATTTCTTGATGTCATTCCCTAAGCAATATAATGTAACAATTATTATTTGTAGAGCATTTGCATTCTATTAGGTAATATGAGGGATCTAGAGGTGATTTGGAGTATACAAGAAGATGTGGACAGGTTAAACGCAAATGCTGTACTAGGTTGTAGAAGGGGCTTGAGAATCTAAGGATTTTGGCATTTGAGGGAGGTCCTGGAACCAGTTCCCTGTGGATCATCAGGGATAACTGTATAGTCCTACACTTGGCTTTTAGATGTATTTCTCTAGTTTTTTAGTGTGGTTGCACTCAGATTTGGCTCAGTAATTCTTTGGGGATACTTGCTTGTACCGTGGAATATCCAGGAACCCAGCCCTGATCCCCCCCCCCCCCACCCTCCCGGGCAGGAGCACTGCCCTTCTCTTCTGGATCTTTCCTTTGTTGAGGGAGACGGTTTGCCATGGGCCACGAACCTCCCTGAACATTCTTGCTGGGCATGCCAAGAAGGCAAGGACTTGATCACTCTTCACCGGGGCTGTTTCTCAGGGTTGTTTTTGCCCAAGCAACTCTGAGAGATAAACTAACGTTTTGCACCAGGAAAGGAGCAAGCAGGCTTCTTCCCATCACCTGGAAAAGTGGCGGCTCTCCCGAGTTCAATGTAAAGCAACCCAGTGAGTGGCGCCTCCCGTGGGGGCCCTTTGCCTTGCCCTTCTGGGGCCTGAGTGGCAGGAGGGGACCACAGGGATCCCATGTGAAGCTCTGTCGACTGCTCCCACTGTAAGAACATCCTCTGTCTCTGACCCAGGAGTCTTCCATCCTCAACCAGCACCCACAAGACAGGCCAGCTTGTGACTAGGGCAAAATCTCGCCCCTGCACTGCTCCTGACACCCCACCCACGGCAGTGCAGGACTGGGCAGGCCATGGGTGGATGGGAAGTAAACACTTGTGCTTTTCATTCATTAATCTTGGGACCCCGGAGCCCCAGGAGCGTCTCCCTCCATACCTGTTTCCCTAGTGGCCATTTTGCTTTCTGAACCTCAGCTTTGCCCTGGGCAGTGGAGAGAATGATCCAGGCTGCTAGATCATACTCAGGGCTGTGATATTTAGGAGTTGGGAAAGATGACTAGTGTTCTCCGGTAATCACCAGCTGATTCTTGTCTTCTCCTGAGCTAGTTCTGGCAATTTTGGATTCCTTCCAGGAAGGCTTAAGCAAGAGGGAAGAAGAACTTGCTGTTGGTGAGAAGGGAGGAGGTGACCTGTTGAGCCCCAGCTGGCTGTGGAGTCTTCCCTTTTGGAAGTCTGCAGAACGGGACAGGGGCTTTCACGAGGCAGGGCTGGACAGGATGCATCCTGGGGTTCTGTTTGGTAGGATACAAGACACCGCCTCCAGGAAGCCCTAGAAATGGGAAGGATTTGCCCTAGTTTCCAGTTAAGGATCTTTCTTGGTTTGCTATGTCATAGCATCAGTGGTGGCCCAGCCTAGGCAGACAGCGACCAGAAACCACGTGATTTGCATAGGTCCTCTCTCCCTAGGCAGTGTTAGAATTTATCCCTCTCCTGCAAAAAAAACAAAACAAAACAAAAACCAAAAAACAAAACAAAACAAAAAACCCAAAACACACACACATACACAGAGAGAGAGAGAGACACACACACACACACACACACACACACACACACACACACACACAAACCTAGCAAAGCTAAGGTGCATATATGGGTTTCACATAAATCTAAAGAAAGCAACTCAGTGCAGATTGAAAATAAAATAAGGAAGAGGCCATTACTTGTCTGTGCCCTTCACAACTCGTGTCTTTGCTGTGCTCTCAATAACTGTCACCTGGAAATTGATGTCCCCGGCATCCCTCCGCATGAAGGAGTCTGGCTCGGGGAAGACTGGCTTGGGGATGTCTACAGGTTGGATTGGAACGTGGGAGAGAGTAGGATTTGGCTGCAGCAGCCCTGCGGAAAGGTAGCTCGGAGGGCCGAGCAGGAGGACACTGGTGATGTCCAATTCTCGGCTGGGCGCGGCGGCTGACCGCCTGTGGGGCTCCAGGGCGGCGTCTGCGAGGACCCCTGCTCAATCATCTGCTCCTCCCTGGCCGAGCTCTTCCTCCTTCCCGGAGGATTCTGGGCAAGGTTGTTGCTCCCTGCCTTGGGTCTCAGGTGGAGGGCTGGTCACACTCAGACACTGGCCACGCTCCGTCCATCCCAGACCCTCCCCGGCCCCACCAAGGAAGGGCCTGTCACCCGGAGAAAGATGACCCTCCCGCGTCCGAGTCCTCATTTCACTGGCAGGTCGGCACTAATCCAATTGCTGGCTCTAACCTAATTCTCCATTGTTGCTAGAGTCCTTTGCCTGCCGATATTAAAACTCTTTTCATTTAATTGCACAGAAGATGGATCCTTCTCAGCCACCAGGTGGTAAATATAGAAAAGCTGATGTGTAGCCCTCATTTGTTCCCTGGCAGGCCTCCTGCAGCACTGAGTAATTGGGAGACAAGATGGTCTGGAAGGGAGGAGACAGGAAGGAGGAAGGGGAAGACAGGGCGCAGGCAGGGTGGGGACCTTGCCAGCGGGAGGTCGAAGGTCAAAGGAGCTGGATTTGCAGTCCAGCCCTTGACAGCACGTCCGTTCCCATGGGGCCAGTCGTTTCTCTCCTGGACCTCTTGCGTCACCGGATGGCTGCAGTCCTCAAGCACTGCCCGGCGATCAGGTGTTCTTGAACCCAGGAGGCCCTGCCGCACTGTGGAGAAGATGAGGGGTCATCGGATCCCCCGACCCATGGTCGAGGCCGCCAGGGAGGGGGTGCACAGAACCGCAGCTTTCCTGTGTGATGACCTCTTAGTGATGACCTCTCCTTGTGATGGCCGACTCCAATCTCTCTGGCGGCCAGTGGTGGTGACCGAGGGCTGGCCGCTTGATTTCCAGTCCAGGGAGGAGCAGCGTTTGCAACATGGTGGCCACCGTGTTCCCCTGGGAGGGAAGGGACGGTGGCATCACAGTGGGGTACCGGGTCCTTTTCTACTCACCCAGAAGAGACAAGGTCCCTGCCTAAGTTGTTGATCTCAGCGCTGGCCACAAAGGGAGAAGCGACTGTGTCGGCCTGCAGCTGCCCAGGAGCCCCCAGCTTCCGGGAAGCCCTCATGCTCTGGGAACTATGGCGACCTCCTGGGTCTCCCAGAAGGCGGGCTGCAGCGCCCTCCTGGCCTCCACACGCAGCTCCCAGGACCTCTGGGCTCCTCTCCGAGGCTTCCCAGCACCTCGACCTCCCCCTCCCGCCTGTCACTCAGGCTCAGGAGCCAGTTTTCCTCCCAGACTGGGGGCCTCGGGCAGCCGTTCCCTCCCGCACATCCAGCAGGTCCTGGGTTCCTCTCTCCTGAACCCTTGGAGGATTCTTGGGCCCCATCCTCCTGGCCCTGCCACCCCAGACCTCTCTGGGACAAGCCTGTGCCCTCTGACCTCGCCCCAGGGGGGCGCTCCAGGACCCCACGACACTGGATTCTGTCGGTACTCTGTCTCTATCTGCTGAGCCAGCTCCTTGGGCAAGGGGAGGGAACCCCTAGGGCTTGAGTGGCTGCTGAGTCCTGGGACCAGGAGGCCCTGCAGGTGACCGAGGCGCTTTTCAAGACCCTGGCCTGTGACATCCTCACTGTCCCCTCCTTCAGAACCTGCCGACTGCAGGTTCATTTTTCAGAGCAAACAGCATCAGGGCACGTGACTGCTGGCAACACCAGCCCAGATGGTTCCAGTTATAGGATCCCGGCATGTCAGGGCCGGATGGGGAAATTGAGGCCCAGAGACGGTGATTGAAGGACTTCCTTACTGGGCTCATGCATGACTCCATTCCGCGGCTTTCTGATTCTGGTCCAGACTCTCAGCATTTCTGTTCCTGTAGACAGCTTACGAGGATGAGAGTCAGGAAGATAGAGTGACAATCCTAGTCCTCTCCTCCGCCAGCTGTGTGACCTTCAGCAAGTTACTGGGCCTCTCTGGGCATCGGTTTCCTCATCTGTAAGATAAGGATGACAGTTGTCTGCCTCAGGAGGTGGCTCGAGAAGGCACTAAAGCAAAGCCCCAGCGCAGTAACTGGCGAGTGGTGAGGGATAATTAGCTCTTACACAAACGGCAGCTTCTCGGGATTCCAAACGTCCCTCAAACCCATGTGAACCACAGCGAGCATTAACTATTCAAGCAATGAGCAGGCATTTAATTTACTCCTTCAGAACGCTGAAGGGCTCCGTGTCGAGGGACTGTTTGAATGGCTTTTCCAGGAAAAGAAGCTTGCACACGTGTCTTTTTCCCCTCTGTAGGACTTGTCCTGCTCTCTTGAGACCTCTGTCCCCCAGGGAGTCACCAACGGCCAGCTAGGCTGGCTCCTCCTTGGAAGGTCTCTAGGAGCTCAGAGCCGCCCTGCAGGCCGAGGGAGCACTGTGGGAACCTGGGCCGCATCCCAGGAGGCTTGGAAGCCACAGCTCTGCCCCAGGCTCGGGCCCTGGCAGGGCGCAGAGCAGAGACGCTGGTGCCCACGAGGGCCGGGCTGCAGGCTGCCTCACTTGCCGAGGGTGAAAAGGTAAGGGGCGCCCTAAGCTCACAGGACGGCAGTCCCTCTTCTCCAAGGGGCTGTCCCGGGAGCCCGAGGGGACTCCTGCAGCCTGACCTGTACTAGGCTTTTTCCTAGACATCCGTACCTCTGATAAAGTTTAATTTACAAATTAGGCACAGTGAGAGATTAATAGCTATTAATAAAAAAACAGAACAATTAAGCTGGGCATGGTGGTGTATACCTGTAATCCCAGTACTTGGGAGGCTGAAACAGGAGGATCGCAGGTTTGAGGTAACTTAGTGAGACCTTATTTTAATTTTCTTTTTAAAAAAGAGCTGGGGGATGTAGCTGAGTGGTAAAATGCTCTGGGGTTGAATCCCCAGTAACAATTATAATGATAATAATTATTATTATAGCAATAAAATTATAACCATATACTGTTACAAAAGTTATATGGATAAATAGATAAATAAGAAATAATGTACGTTAGACAGAAAATGAGAACATAATTACCAATGTGCTTCTTCATTAGGAGATGACTTTTTTTTTGAAAACATACTTTTTTACTTAGGAAAATATCTCAAATTCTTTGAGACAGGCTAGACATGGTGGTTCAATGCCTTGCTTGGTCCTAGTTCTTGGGAGGCTGAGACAGGAGGATCACAAGTCCAAGGCCAGCCTTAGCAACTTAGTGAGAACCTCAGCAACTTAGGAAGATCCTGCTTCAAAATAACAAATAAAAAGGGTTAGGGGTGTAGCTCAGAGGTAGAATGCCCCTGGGTTCAATCTCCAGTAAAAATGACAACAACAAAAAAAGTTATGTGAATATGGCCTCTTTCTCTCTCAAAATGTGCAGAAGCTAGGGAGAAAGTGGGTCATAAAAGGGACTCCAGATGAAGAAGGAGAAACCTTAGATGAGCAAAGAAGGTGACTTAACTGAAGGTGATTGGGGGGGGGTGCCCTAATGCATATGATGTACTTTCACAAACATCAAAGTCAATCACTAAACTGAACTTGAGAAGGAGGGAGGAGGAGGGAGTGGGGCAGGAATTGGGGAAGGGGTTAAATGAGAAATGTGTGCATGTATGCCTTTATCAGCTTGTACCTAACAAAGATGTATGGTTATAATGCACCAATTTAAAAAGCCGTCTTACTGTACTATGCTCGCCTTTCTTGTGACGCCGTGAGATGAAGCACCGCTCACCGGATGAGAGGAATCGAGGCGCATGTCACAGGCACCCTGGTGGGCTCTGACATCAGGGACACTTAACACAGCGTTGCATTCCGTGACGGTCATCTTGTCACCAAGATGGCTGCTAAGCGACTAGCAGGCTGCACCCGTGGGACCAGGGGATGATTCACATCCTGGGGGAGAGGGAAGAACTGGATGGCATGAACTTTATCACAGGACCCGGAATAGCGTGCGATAGAAAACTTAGCAGTTGTTTATTTCTGGAATTTTCTACTTAATATTTGGGGACTGGATAACTGAAACTGTGATGTCAGATCCGTGGGGTCAGCCAATCTGGGAACGGGGTCGAGACGGAGGGATATCTGGGAAAGGCTCTGCAGGCGGCTCTTTGAGCAGAGGAAGAAGGAAGGAAGGGCGGAGGCCGTGGAGGAGGGGACTGGGGCTGCCTGCGGTCCCTCCACACCCCTGTTCCTGTGTGTCTCTTCATCTGCTGCTCTGAGCGTTGAGTGGCTCCTTTCGGCCCAGGAACCATGCTCTTTCATCCCGCTCGACCTCTGTGGGTAATTGCATCCTTTCTTCTCTGTGTTCTCTGTCCTCATCTTCTGGGATTCTCTTTAGCCAGAGGTTGAACTTCTTAGAATGCAGCGCTAAATTGTGTCATTATATCTTCTCTTATGTCCCATATCCTTATTTTATTTTATTTTTTGGTGGTACTGAGGATGGAACCTAGGGGCCTTCTACCTCTGTGATACACCCTCAGCTTGATTTTTTTATTCTTTATGATTTTTTTTATTCTTTATTTTGAAACAGGGTTTCACGAAGTTGTAGAGGGCTCACTAAGTAGCTGAGGCTGGCTGCGAACCCGGATCCTCCAGTCTTAGCCTCCCAAGTACTGGGATTACAAGTGTGCACCACCACACACAGCCACATCGTTTATTTTTTACTGATAAATTCTTTATATTTTAACTTCCACACTTCTATTGATTTTTTAAATGGATTATTACTCTAAGTTTTTTGCTTGTTTCAATTTCCAAGCGCCCTCTGTTCTTTCTTCAAAGCTTCCTTGTGTCTGGATACAGACAGACACACACACACACACACTGTTGGGCTTTGGTTGTAATTTAGTGGTAGAGCACTTGCCCAGACTGAGTGAGGCCCTGGGTTCCATCATCCCTAGCACCAGACCAAAAAACAAAACAAAAAAATGTTAGACACAGTTTTTGTTTTCATTATTGTTGGTGACTTTTTCTTTTGCTTCCTGCACTGCTCCTATTTTCCCTGCTACTTTTTTTTTTGGCAGTTTTTGTTGGCTTATTTGTTTGTTTGGAGTTCGGTCTTTGATGTTGGAGGATTTTCTCAAATGTCTAACTTCCTGTCATTTTAAACAATTTATTGGTGCATTATCATCACACATCTCTATGAAGTACAGGAGCACACATGCACACAGCACCCATTTAGCCCTTCCCCAATTCCCACCCATTCCTCCCCCTACCCTCCTTCTCCTGTTTGGCTTAGTGATTGATTTTGAACTTCCCATCATTTGTAAGACAGGCTGGCTGGAAACCCAGAGTGTCTGAGCAGGGGTAAGTTTCTGATGGGCGTCAGACAAGTCCGCCTTTATGTCAGGGGTCATCCAAATGACAGATTGTAACTTTCTTTGGGGACTTGTTCAGGTTTTCCAAGAAGAATCTGCCTGAATGGGGTCACTGCTCTTTAGGATCCAGGGAGAGTGCAGGAGAAGCATGTGAGAGATGCTTTGGAAGTGAAATCCACAGGACCGCTTTATCTTGGGTTATTAGTTGTATTTGCTGCTTTCTTAATTTTCCATGTACTGACCATGAATTCTCCAACTCTCCAACAAAACCTAAGACTGCTCTTGACTCTGCCCTTGGATAGTCTATCAGTTCAAAAAAAAATTTTTTTTTGGTTGTTTTCCTTTTTTCTCTTCTTCCTCCTTCTCTTTCTTTTTATTTTTTGAAGATAACCATTTATCAGCTCCTGCTTCCCCTTGGAAGGCCAGTCTTTTTGACTTTCTCCCCAGAAACCATTCTATAGCTGTCCTTCCCCATCTTTTTTAGGATTTCCTTCTCTTCTCTTGTTAATTCACTCCACCGTGTCCTGGGTCCAATGACTTCCTCTTTTTTGGCTAATTTCCTCATTCTAATGTAGCATATTCTCCAGGAACTTTCTAAGAAACATACACAGGAGGTAAATTTCATGACTCCTTGCATTCTGAATATATATTCCTTTTATCTTTTATTTAATCTTTGTAATACCTTCTTGATGGATATAGTTGTTAGGTATAGAATTCTAGGTTGCAAATAAATCTCCCTCAAAGATTTTGAAGGCATTTCTCAGCTGTTGAAAAATCTGATGCTGTTCTAAGTCTAGTCCTTTGTACATGATCAGCTTTCCCTTTGTTTTAATTTTTTTTCTCTTCCTGATGTTCCGAATTTCATAACTTGGCAAGGATCTCTATAATTTTTTCTATGATTCATGGTGCTTTCAAAGTAAAGACTCACATCCTTGAGTTCTAAAAATCCTTGTGTCTTCTCTTTGACAAATCTCTCCCCTCTATTCTCTGTGTTCCCGCTTTCTAGAACTCTTGCTAGTAAGACATCAGCTGCTACGATCTGACACTTCCATTCCATATCTTTTCTTTCTTCTAACTTGTCATTTTGTCTATTATTCAAAAGATGTTTTCAAGTTAATCTTTCAGCCTTTAAATTAAATTTTTAGTTTAAGCTATAATACTTTTCAAGAACTTTTGCTTACTCTCTGGCTGTGTGTGTGTGTGTGTGTGTGTGTGTGTGTGTGTGTACATGTGCACATGTGCACGATAGTAGAGAATGAACCCATAGGTATTCTACCTCCAAGCTATACCTCCAGCTCTATTTATTTATTTATATTTTTTTATTTCTAAACAAGGTCTCACTAGGTTGCTGAGAGTCTTGCTAAGTTGCTGAGGCTGGTCTTGAACTTGTGATCCTCCTGTCTCAGCCTCCCAAGTACTGAGATTACAGATGTGGATCGCTATGCCGGGCTTGGATGATCATTTTTAGAATAGCATTCTGGAGCTGGGCATGGTGGTGTGCTCCTGTAATTACAGTACTTGGGAGGCTAAGACAGGAGGATTGCAGATTTGAGGTCAGCCTCAGCAACTCAGTGAGGCTCTCAGCAACTTAGTGAGATCGTGTTTCAAAGTAAACAATAAAAGAGAGCCAGGGGTGTAGTCCAAACATAGAGCACCCCTGGGTTCCATCCCCAATGCCAAGATAAATGAATAGCATTTTGTTCTCTTTTTTTCCCTATGTATCCATATATTCCGTTAATTTCCTAAGGATTTTAGCTGTGTTTTTAGTTTTTTCTCATTAGTCTCTGTTTTCTCTAATTCTTTTTCTGTCTGATCCTCTTTAGCTTCCTTTTCTCTTATGTGGAGGCATTTCTAAAATAGCTGGGAACCCTTGACAGGAATCCATAGTTAACACAAAGGCACCAGCCATGGGACAGGAATCTCTGCAGAGACCCTTGTCTTGGGACAGGCCTCCTGGCGTGACCCGTGGCACCAAATGCCACCACCTCCAGGTCTCCCCCTTGGCGGGCTAGTTTTCCCACAGAGGGTCTCTCTGTGGGGTAATTCCTCTTGGGGGTATTCAGCCTCCTGCACGTGGAGATTCTGCATGTCACCCCCATGGCCAATGTGATGTCCGTCCCCTGCCCTCCTTCACAGTCCCCAAGACCTGCTGTCTCCAGGTTGATTTCTCCTGACAGAAACATTCTACATTCAGTAAGGCAGGAAAGAGGTCGGGGCCAGGGCCAGGCCTCACCCCCTCTTAAAGAGCCATTCACCAGTGTGTGCGGGAGTGTCCAGCCTCACCCCTGCCTCCAAAAGGATCTGGAAGTCCACCTCTGAGGCTCGGAGGCACCAGAGAGCACCCTGTCGTCCGCCACCTCCCGGGCCATTAGCTTGCTGTGACGTCCTCCGGTCCTCTTTCCGGCTGTTTGCCTGTTTCTGTCATCTTAGCGGGGGCTTTGTGTGTGTTGAGGGGTGGGTATGAATGAGAGGTCAAGGCCACTGGACAGGCTGCACGGGCCCCCTGGCTCCTGTCCATGCTGAGCTTCTACCAGATCTGGACCTTTCCCCGGAGCCTGGAGCCCCCTCGTCCAGCTGTGCCCTGGACGCGCTCCCTGGTGTGGACCTCAGGCCCTCAGCTGACGGCCTCCTTGCTGTCTCCAGAGCTGTGCCTCTCTGGTGCCCCATAGCCTGATCCCCTCCCCCACTGCCATTCACTCTGGGCACCCAGCAGGACAGCGGCCAGCATGCCCCAGCACCCGCTGGCCCTGGAAGCTTGAACCCCGCCTTCTCGCCTGAGTACTTACCTTCTCGCCTGAGTCCTCCACAGGTCCTGCAGGCTCCCCACTGGACCTCGCACCCAGCCTGTCTCCTCCCCTGGCTCCTTCCCCATCTCGTCCATCTTCTGTCCTCTCTCTTCTCTGCTTGCTTGTTCTTCTTTGTCACGTTTCAGCAGCAATGCTACGCCCTCCAAGGAGCCTTCCTTGACTGTCCCCTACCTGCCACACCAAATTGAAGAGGTCCTGGACTCAGCGTCTTCCTCTTGCTGCCCTCTCTCCTGTCTTCCCACTGGAAGGTGGCTGACCAGCCCAGGGCCAGCGACCCCATCTCCCCAGGCCAGGCCCGTGCTGGCAAAAAGTAGACACTGGCCCGGGTCGGCAAAAAGTAGACACTGATTCTCTGAACCGTGACTCATGTTATAATCGATACATAGTTATATAGAAATTATGTATTACTTAAGTCATAGGTTAATGTTTTAACTCCTTGAATGTTGACTTAAGTACTTGTTAGGTAACCAATCAGGATGTGACCAGTGAGGTCCACCCTGGCCCGGGCATTCTGCTCGCAGGTGAGGAGAGTCACTCAGTAGTGATCAGTGCAAAGTCCCTGAGAGTCACTCTGTTCCTGCCTCGGAGGGGATCAGGTCTGCCGGTCCCCGCGGACCTATCTGTGTGAGCCCTGGATTCCATGTCCTGATGGCTGTGACTTCGGTGGCTCCTCTGTGCCCATCCCAGCTCTGACTGAGACCCAAGAGAGGCCGGCCGGCAGATCCAGGCCTGGGGTAGGGGTGAGGGTGAACCTGCCACCACCCGAGCCCGCCCCTCCGCCTCCACCTAACCTCAGGGAGAAGCTCAGCGAGACAGAGCCACGTGGCCGGCAGTGTCCCCAGCCTTTCCTCGCTGCCCCGCCCTCCCTCCACACCCAGGCTCTCAATTAAGAGACTCCCCTAGCTAACCTGCTCACTGCCCCACACCCTGCCTGTGCAGGCCGGCCTCCAGCACGTCTGGCCTGGAGTCGTGTGGGGAACGTGTCTTTCTGTCCCCAAACCCTGGCACAATGGCTGCGCGGTCGGGCATGAGGCCAGAGCGTGGACAGTGAGGGGCAGAGGCCCCGGTTCACTGCGGCCTCACATCTCTGGTTTTCTCATCTATAAGGCGAGCACAACGCTAGCTCACTGGATTGTTGTGCAGATGAAACCAGTTAATTAATGCACACAGGGGCCTGGAGCTGCCTGGCACACAGGAACTCTACAGAGCTAAGTAGGTGCTCAGGAAAGATTTGCTGAGTAGAAGTGTGTCCTGGTGCCAGAGGGGGACAGTCCTCTGCTCTGGGTCACTGCAGCCTCCTTGCAGGTCCCCTCCCACCTGTGCGGTGGCTGAGGCTAGAGGAGCCCAAGCCTTGAAGGCTTGGCCTCTGCCTTCCTCTCTGCCTCCCCTATCAGATGCACGTGTCCGTGTACAGCCATGTCCACATGGACGCACACACACGCACACACGCACACGCACACACGCACACGCACACACGCACACGCACACCTTCCCCCGGTTCCCTCGATAGCCGTCTGCAAGCTGCAGCCTGGGCATTTGGCCCCGTGAAGTCCTCTCGCTCAGCTCAGCTACCTTCACTGCAGGAACAGGTGCCCCTGTCACATGACCACCTGGTCACTCTCACCCAGCACTTCCTGAGGACACCTCCATGCTGGCAGGCGGTGTGTGGGACCTCGGTCCTCTGTGCTGGCGCTGTCAGTCAGTAAGCACCTGGAGTCCCACTCAGCTTCAGCGAGGACGCTAGGGGCAAGGGGCACCCCCAGCGACTTCCTGCTGTCTGCTTCCTGCCCCATTGCGGCCGCACGGGCATCAGGCCGGAGGGCACAGGCAGAGATGACCCTTGGCTCTTCTTGCTGTGGCCTTGCTGGCTGACCTCGGACCTTCTAGCCTCTGTCACCACCCCACGCTCATCACTCTCTCCTTTCTTCCTCCATTGCACACCATCAAACTGCCCGTTCTCCAGGACTGCCCCGTCCACTTCCACTGAGGCCAAAGGAGCAAGGATTCCCCGGGACTGGAGGGTGGAGCCAGGGCCGGCCAGGTGTACACGCAGGTGCGCAGGTAGGAAGCTTGGAGAGGCGCCTCCTGTCCTTTCCTTCAGGTGCTCAGACACTTCTGCTGCCGCCCGCACACTGCTCCTCTGACCTGCACCCTAAAGGAACAGGTCGCAGGGTAAGATGGTGGTGTGTGACTGTCTCTGACCAGCAGGCCATGCTCTCTGATCTCAGAGACTCCCTGCCCACTCCCTTCTTCACCCTGCAGGGTTTCAGGGGAATAGGAGATGCCCCACTGTGCCCAGCCTGGCTGTGAGGCCATCGAAGCCTCATCAGTCACTCCACTGTGCAGCTTTGCATGATGGGGAGTGGGGTGTAGGGAGTGGAGTTCGAGGGTTTGGAGCAACAGAGGGAAACATCCGTCTGAGCCAAGCAGAGCTAGGAAGCTTGGACTCAGGGACCCTACGTCCCAGGACCAAGGCTGGTCCTCTGAGCCCTGGTACCCCTTCTGCCTGTCACCCCTGAAAAGAGGCAGACTGGATGGATGCACAGGGGAACTTCTGGGACAGCTTGGGGTGGGGCAGAGTGCAGCCCGAGGAGCAAAATGAAATCCCTCAGAGCATCAGCACGCCACCTCCTCTTTGCCTCTGGCCAGCACAGGTTCCCAAGTGCCCTGTGCTGTATTTCTTTGGGGGAGGTGACAGAGGGGCAGAACATGGAACCCATGCCCCTGCCTCGCCTGGTCCTAAGGCCTGCCCATGGCTCACGTCCCCCCGCCCCCTCCCTGCTAGCAGAGGATGGAGTCTTCTCCCTTGTTTTTGCAGTGGTTTTGGCATTGGGGTGAGCTCTGGTTGTCATGGAAACTCCAGCAGTGGGGAAGAGGGAGAGGGCCCAAGGGGTTGGATTTATTCCACTGTCAGCTGGTTCTGCAAGTGGGGACCTGCACAGGACTGAGACTGGGGGTGCAGAGAAAAGGGCCCTCACCCAGGAAGGCCCCTCGGTGCCCCACACTGCCCCAGCCCAGCCTGGCTCCACCTTCAAGCATGCCTTTTGCGGTGGGTAAGGCATGGGCCCCTGCAGCCGTTTGGGTTCTGGGTCTAGAAAAGGGAGTATAAGAATAAGTGAGAAGAGAAAGGGGGGTAGAGCCCCCAGAGAAGCAGCAGGGAATGGGGACCCGTGAGCCCCTGCTGTCCTGTTGGAGTGGAAAGAGGGAAAGGAAGTCCTCTAAGGAAATCAGCCTCTAGAAGCGTCAGGCCAGGAAGTCAGATCAGCTCACAGGGCCAGAACGGGATGGTCAGACACACGCCATGGCGCTTTACCTTCCAAGGGGAGAGTCTGCCCTGGCTGTCTTTGTTAGACACATGTCCTCTTGTCCTCCGGTTCAATTTCTAAGGACTGCTTGTGATACGGTGACAGAGGGACCGTTTTCTACTGAAATGATAGAGCAAGTCCGGTCGTCCCCGGCAGCTGGCGTCAGGGATGGTGCCACAGGGGAGCAGAGAGCTTTGGCTCTGAGTGGAGGCTGCTTCTGCTCATCGTCATCGTGTGGCCACACCAGCTCAGTGCCCCCAGATTGTCCAGCCCCCGAGCAAAAGCCAGAAGCCAGATTTTGTGAATTCCCTTTGACTCTTTTTTTCTTCCTGTAGTCCTTGGTCCTGTTTCTTGTGCCTGACTTCTCAAGATCACAGATGAGGAGACCCTTGCCCTCCCTCATTTGCCGTATCCTGCTGCTTATGTGGAAACTGGGCCCAGATGGGACAGAGACCTGCCTGTCCAAGCATACTGAGTGGGCATGTGGCCAGGCTACAGCTAGAGGTACCCAGGGCAGATCTACAGAAGGACCACCCAGGAACGCACAGGGTCCTGAGAACTCATGACCTGGCCTTGTCCCACCAAGGCTACAGAGGACCTATAGGCCCCAGAAGTGATAATACTTTTTGCTCAGTCATCGGGCGAGGGCTTGGCTCTCTCAAAAATACAATTTTATTCTTGTATCCTGCGGCCCCTTTGCCATGGTTCTTGGGGAGATCTTTGCCTGCTTTTATTAGACAACACCTCAGGCAGGTCTGGTGTCTCTTCTGTTCACTCTTAGGCCACAGACAAGATATTAGTTAATTTAAACCTGGAGACTGATCTAGGAGCACACGTCTCCCCCTTACAGAGGAAACTGCAGGAGGAAGAAGTGGGACTTGGCTGACTTTTGGTCCTTGGGGCCTTCTTGCCCCCCTCAGCCGGCTTCCAGCTTGCCGGCCAGGTCCTAAGTCCTGCTGGGTGGGGTGGAAGAACCTCCTGGAACTGGCTGCACACCGTCTGGCCTAGTAGGCGGGGAAAGCTGCCTCTTTGCAGCGCCCAGTGGGGCCTCTCTATTCCGGCTTCTGGGGAAGGAGAGGGCATTGTCATGGGCAGCAGTGTCCACCCCCAGGACACCCCCCCAGCCTCAGGGCCTACATTACCTGCACTGACAAGGGGCTTGATCTGCTCAGACGCCTCCTGGCCTGGCCTCTGCCTGCTGCGCGATCTCATTTCAGATCCTGTGTGGCCTCTTTGGGTCCTAGTGTCCCCATCTGTGAAAGGAAGAGGTTGACTGTGTAGAAGGAAGGCAAGGGGCAGGAGCAGGAGCGGGCGGGTCCTCGGAGGAGCTGGAAGAAAGCGTGAGCCCGTCCTGCCCTGCCGGGCCCCAGGCAGAAGACCAAAGTTACTCCCCCGCTGCCTGCCCTAGCAGCTCCTGTGCTTTCCCACTCCCTGCCCCTCCGCAGGCCAGGAGGGGCAGAATGTCCTGGCTCCTGTGCCGGCCCCATGTCCCCCCCAGCGCCAGCAGCAGGAGCAGCTGGCCCAGGCAATGGCAGAAGCCTGGAGCACGTGAGGAAGGGCCCGAAGCTGACACCAGGTAGGACTGTCTGGTTCTCATCCTTCACCTGCTGACACCATCCTGTCACTCAGCCAAAAACCATGCTGATGGGGGACTGAGCATGGAGGAGAGGGAGGGCCCTGGAAGACCCACCAGCACCCAGACGTGGGCTGCAGGGAGGCAGAGGGGGGCCCAGCTGAAGCTGGTGCTGTGGGAGGGTGAGGATGGGTGAGCCTCCCCGCTGGGGAGGAGGCTCTCTGGGCCTTCTTCCTGCCCCAACCAGAGAGCCGGGGAGCAGCCTCCACCCCTCCTTACTGGGGCCCCTGGCCTCCTGGGGGCCTGCCGTGCTGGCTTGGCAGGGGGATGGGCCCATCACCTGGAGTCCTTGTCTCCCTTGCAAGCCTCAGCACCGATGGCATTAAGAGCGAGCAGTCACACTACGGGTTCCAGGAAGCCACCCTGTCCTCTCTCCCTGACTCCCAGAGCGCAGACCCACTCCAAAGCCCCCGAGGCAGCCTTGAGCACAGCTTGGGGGCCACTGTGCCCGCCCCCCCTTGCTGCCCAGCACACAGGCCATGTCCTCCTTGCCTGTGGGCCCTGGCGCCAAGTGGAGGGTGGATGTGCCCAGCGGGGAGTGAGGAGAGGAGGCCACGGGGGAGGCTCCTGACCACAGGGGTTGGCCTGCCTCTCTGTAGGAGACAGGGGTCAGGACAGGGAGCCTGTGTGTGTGTGTGTGTATGGGGGAGTTTGCACACACACAGCCTTGGCAGGAGAGAGCCAGAGGTAGGTCTGGGTGGAAGAGGGTGGGAGAGAGGGGAAAGGAGGGATGGGGATGGGGAGAGAAACAAGAGGCCAAGAAAGAGGCAGTCGGAGCAGGGATGCAGGCCAGCTCCTCTTCCCACCTCTCGTCCCAGGTTCTAGCCAGTGTGTGGGGCCTGGCTGAGCAGAGCCAGACAAGCTCATTCCTGCTGCCCCCCAGGGTCTGATCCCTGGAATGGGGGTGGGCGTGGGGGATCCGAGTGCCTGGAATAAAATGCCGGCTGCTAAGTGACCCTGCGGCAGGTGGTTTAAATGCTCTGCACCCCAGTTTGCCCAGCTGTAAACTGGAGATAGTAGCAGAGCCTTCCTGGGGCGGTGGCGTGGGGTTAGAATGTGACCATGCTTTTGCTACCTGCAGCTCCCGGAATGGATGCCGAGACAGACAATAGGCAGACCTTTTCTGACATTTGGACCTGTATTAATTTACTAATGGACCCAACGTGTGTGTGTGTGTGTGTGTGTGTGTGGTACCGGAGATCGAATCCGGGGCCTTGCACAGGCTAGGCAAGTGTTTTACACTTTTGCATACCTGTCTCCTTATACAGGGGAAGAGGGAGAAGGATCCTGGCTCAGGAAGGATGGCGAAAGTCTCCAGCTGGTCTCAAGTGAGAATAGCAACAGTTTCTAATCACTTGCTTTCGCCTTAGATTTTAAAATATACACATATTTCTATTTTTCCTCTAATCCCTTGAGGGAGGTATTAACATCCATTGTGCAGACAAGAAAACGAAGGCTGGGGAAAGACGGATGTTTTAGCCCGGCCACCGGGGGGATCTGACCTGCTGGGTGCCGGGACCCCTGGCCCTCCCTTCAGTCTGGGCTCCAGGAAGGGAGCTCGGGGGCCGTGCGGGGAGGACGGGGAAGTTCCTGCTGCACGAAAGCCCTCATTACATGTTCCACTCAGGGATCCGTGCTGATTCTGAACAGCAGGTACCAGGTCTTAATGCCGCAGTCACCTGTCTACTTGAGGAGAAAAATAGACTAAAATGGGCTTGCGCTTCCGCCCGTGGTTGGGAAGAGAGGAACACACAACCCCGCAGGCGGAGGCGGGGAGGGAAAGGCTGGGCGGCTGGGGAGGGGTAGAGGCCGGGGCTGGGGCCGGAGCCCAAGCCGCTCACCTGCCATAGCAGGCTCCTGAAGCTCTTCCTCCATGAGGCATGATAGCAAACGCACCCAAGACCACTGGGTGCTGGGGGGGGTGGGTTCCCTTAGAAAAACAGAAGTGGTTATTCAAGCCAGAAGAGGACCGCAGGCATGAAGTGGCCTTTCCACTGGGAATGGAGGTGGGGCTCAGACGAGGTTTGAGGGCCTGCTCAACTAGGTGGGCATGGGGTGGGCATGGCTACATGGTGGTGCCCTTCCTACAGAGCCTGGGCTCTGTCCTCAGGCCAGGTGCCACTTGAGTCACTAATAAGACTGCCACTTCCTGGGGACCACCCTCACTGAGAGCGAGGGTGGGGGGTACCCCAGAAGCAGAGGGGCAGGGGGCTCGGCCGGGACCAAGGGCATGGTCCTCAGTCTAGTGCTGCAATGGAAGTGGGGTGACCAGGAGGTCACAGAACGGGGTTCACTGATGGGAAAACCTCAATTCCAGAAACTAAGGCGGGTCTGCCGTCTCTGGCACCCACAGGGTGGCTGGGGTCTCCGCACAGACCTAGAAGGAATTCGGGGTGCAGGCTCAGGCCCTCAAAGCCGGGAAGCTGACTGTGCAGCTGAGCTGGGCTGCCCTCTCCAGCTCCTGCGGCCTGGGTCTTGCTTCTGCCCTCCCCCTACCTTTTTTCTCTTCCTCCCATCTTCACAACCGAAGGTCTAGACCTTCACAGCCTGAGCATACCACTGGTTACTGCACTCCCTCCCAGGGCCCACAACTTTTTTTTTTTTTTTTTCAGGAGTGCAAGAGTATACAAATTAACCTGATTTTTTGTTGTTGTTGTTACTGAGCGTGGGGTTAGACCTTCAGCGGAAGGCTCAAGGCCAGGCCAGGCTTGGAAGAGACAAAGTCCACCAGCAAGCTGGCCCATGGGGCACTGCCTGGGGGAGTGTGGACGGCTCCATGTCCCCCAGTACTGCTAGAGTGCTCACAGATCAGTGCCCACAGCCATGCCTGTGATGGAGGCAGGCAGGCAGCACCCTGGCTGTGAGGGTTGATCGCACAGCACCCCAGGGCCATGCAGGGGCTCCTGGTGGGCTGGGCAGTGGCTGAGCCATTCATGCAGTGGTGAGACTGGAATATCCGGTCCCCGCTGGAGGACAGGAACTTATCCAGTCCATTGGCCGTCCTGCCTGTGGGTGAGGAGGCCCAAGAAGGGCTTCGGGCACCACTGGCCCCTGGACCAACAGGCAGGTCTTGGATTTCGGAGGCAGAGTGTGATCACCTACCTAGAGAGAAAAGAGGTCTGGCTTCTGTTTTAGCAACCTCCCCAGGTGTGAGCCCCTGAGCTACAGCCCGCTCTCCAAGGCCACGGATACCCCCGCCCTGGGCTCAACGTCCTTCTGAGATCAGGACTTGCTGAGGGTTGCCGGCTGGCAGTGTGAAGGAAAGCAAAGGACTTGAACTTGGATGGGCTTCAGACAATGCTCTGTTCAGTGGGGGTGGTGGGCCTGGAGCCTGCTAACTGACCCCATCTTCCCTGGCCACCATGCCACCTGCTGGACGTGCCTACCATGCCCTTCATTCCTACCATTCCTTGATTAGCCTATTGGGTTCTGACTAGCACAATTTGAAAAAAGATCCATGGATTGCAATCTCTGCCTTCCACCTTTGGCCTGCCTGTTTTAGGGACAGGCACACTGAGACCCAAGAAGGAAGAGTGGCTTGCACAGGTTGTCCGAGGTGCAGTCAGGGACATAAACCCAGGTCCCTGCATCCGGGCCTGGTTTCCCCCGGCTGGTTTCCTGGTGGAGTTCCATTTTCCTCCCCGCTGATTGGATTCTAACAGCTCTGTTTTAAAGAATAATTTTATTGTCCTCATTATGCATTTCAATATTCTAAACCACCTTCCATCTGCTTTGGAAGCAGGCAGGGGAAACATCGTAAATGCATATATAAAATCATTACGCTCTCTTTTCTTCAGCTCTGGTCTCTGCTCTCTTGTGGGAGGAAATAAAAGAGGATGAATGTGGCTTTGGCCTTGACAAGGTCATGGGCGGGGTGAGGGGCTGGGGACAGAGGGTGGCAGTCCCTTTGCCTATCCTGGGGAGTGGAGGCTGGGTGGGGAGGAGAGCTGGCAGGTCCTCACGTGCCACAGGGGGCATCCTGGCTCAGTGCAGGGGAGCGGCAGGTGGTCTGTATCTCCTGTGTCCCTCCGCCCAGGGCTATAAGATAGACTGCCATGTAGTAGTTAGGACTTTCGGCAAGTTTGCTAACTCCTCTGTGTCTCAGCTTTCTCATCTGCAATATGATGACAAAAGCTTTATTCTTGAAGAGTTCTTGGGAAGTTTATCACATGTCAGTTCATGCAAAATACTTCACCTTGAACCTGACACATGGCAAATGCTCCAGATCAGGTAGTTGGCAATAGTGACAGCGTCGTGACACCCTCCACTGGGGGCCTACCCCCTCCTTGCCTGAGGGTTGGTTCTGCAGAACTCTGGTTGGATGGGGTGGCTATTGCAGAAGAAAGGGGCCTGGCCCAGAAAGCAAGAGGCTGGCAACTCAGATCCTTGCTCTGCCACCAAGGACTTTGGCAAACCTATATCTTGTCTGAGCCTCAGTTTTTCCATCTGTGAGGTGGGTAGCATTACACCCAACACACCTTTTGCTGTGAGCATTCAACTAGACAGATCTGTAACGTGCTTTTCCCTTAACCTAGCTTCCTTCCCTAAGAGGACAGGCAGGAGGGTCCCGGGAAAAGTATTATGACAAGCATCCTCCTGCAAGTTTGAGGAGAATTTGGAGGGGGCAACCCCTTTGCGTGAGGGGTTCATTCACTAATATGTTTGCTGGACATGCATGTGTGTCTGTCTCTCGACTGGGTTGAGAGAATCCCTTTATGCATGTCAAGCCAGGTGGGCATTCAAAGAAAGGCTTACTTGTGGGGCGAGGGCCCTGTAAGCTGGGAAGAGGTGCTTTGATTTTTTTGGCTGGGGTTTGAAATATATCTAAGATAGAAGAAATGTGGACATACCATACTGATTGAAAAGTATCCCAGGTAAAGGGAATTGATAAGCAACCCAGGGGAAGGCAACCATGAAGGTGGAAGCCATAACTTTTTTCCAAAACAGAGGCACACTGGATTTATAACCTGCTACATCCTGGCTGCTTCCCGGGGCCACCCCATTTAACCAGGAGCCATGTTCTTTCTGAAACAGTCTGCATGTCTCCTAGCCCAGAGCCGTGCCCAGAATTCTTGCAGAGCAGTGAGACGTTAGACCAACAGTCTGATTTTGAAACAGAGATCAAAGCTCCGGGCCGCACAGAAAAGTATTGCCGAAAAACTCACAGCAGGCCCTTGTAGGTTCCGGGAAGTCAGCAGGGAGCCCAAGCAGGGCCAGCCATGGCCCAGAAGGTTCTGGGAGCAGGCGATGCTGCCAGAGGAGAGAGACACACTAAGCAAACTGAGGTTTCTCATTTACTTCTTCCAGCAGATCTGAGCTGGGAGCGGTCCTCAGATTACTTCTCACTAAGGAGACAGGCCTCTTCCCAGGCACGCGGCTGACATGTTTTGTTTTCCCCAGATGGGGATAATCAGCCTGTTTGCCTGTTGGGCTGACAGCTCAGGCAGCAGGCGGGGGCTGGAGGAGGGAGGCCCGGGGCTGCCGCAACTCCCAGCTCTCTGGAGCAGATGCCGCCTGTGTGACAACCTCCAGCAGGTGGGGATTTCCACTTGTGCCACAGAGAGGCTATGGAGCAAATCAGCTCAGTTACATGCACCCTGAGAGCCAGCCCAGCTCCGTTCCCTATTTAATTAATGCCCGAGTGTCAGAGCTGAAGTGCATGAAGCAGCCTTTCCCTGCTCCACAGGAAGACACTCATCAGGACCCATGTCTTGGGCTGAGCTGGAAATTTCCAGCCCTTCCACAGAAGCGGGATGGGCCTGGCTGTCTCTCTCCCTCCCCTTCTCTGGGAAGACTTCTATAGCTTTGCATCCCTTACTGATGCCCTCCTCCCCGGCCCCCCAGCTCTGAGCATCCCTGCCTCGTACTGCAGCCCTGGCACGGGCCTGTGTATGGGCTTCTCGGTTACTGGGGAAAGGGCAGAACCCTTGTCAGTCTTGGGGCCCCTTGGGGCTCTCCCAGGGCAGCTCCTGCTCCGAGGCCAGAACCCAGGGCTCTGGCCAGCTCAGCGTCTCTAAGCTCTTGGCTGGAAGGTTTGCATCCTGTCCCTAGCAGGGCTGAGATCTGGCTATTTCAGAGGCCTAATCTCAGCAGCCATCTCCACCCTGAGAATGGTGGGCCCGTAGGTCTTAGGCAGGCTGCGGTGAGCTCTTTTCTGTTCTCTTCCCACTTCCCTGGCTTGGAGGAAGGGATCAGGTCAGAGGCAGCCTTTCTGAGGTCCTTCGTGCTGCACCTTGATTTCCTCCTGTGAAATGAAGAAGTGGACTGCCCATTTCCAGGGCCCAGCCAGCTCAAGGGTCTCTGGTCACGGCCCCATCCGGCACCTCCGTGTCCCTTTTCTGGTCCCACTCAAGATCTGTCGTGAAGCTTGGCTTCTACCTCTCGGTGTTTGCTTCCTGACTCCCTGTGCCTTTGATCTGGGGGTCTCTCAGGACTCGGGGTACGCAACTCTGGCTGCTCTTAAGAGTGGGGGACCTTTCATGGAGCCTGAGGTCTTTTCCGGGGGAGGTCAGTTCCCCCAAGGGACCCAAGAGACCAGGCTGCAAAGAACTGCTCCTCTGCCTGGGTACCTGATGCCGCTCTGTGAGGCCATCAGGTCTAGGGCACCAGCAGGCCCTGGCTCTGTCCTCCGTTCCTGCCACCCACCCTCGCTCTGTGTGTCAGTGACTCAGGCCCTCCGCTCCTCTGAACCTCAGTCTCCTCATCCGCCTAGTGGGTGTCTGTGAGACCCCCCCGCAGTGTGCACATGAGGCAGGGGTCCCCAGCAAGGCACGTCTGGGACTCCAGGCCATCTGGCCCTTGGTAGCCATGTGTGGCGTTTTTCCTCCTCTGTGGTCTCCCCGGCAACGCAGAGCTGTCTGCCAAGCCTGCTGCCGGGGCCTGGCGCCCAAGCAGATCCTTAGTGCCACACAGAGATGGCTGATGGCAGGAGCCAGGGCGAGGCCCGGCCTCCCCAGCTGTCGCAGAAAGCAAATCACACAAAGGCCGAGTTGGCAGAGGTGGGAGCTAGGGCCAGGGGGGCCTGGGAAAGTAGTTCAGAGGCTCCAGCTGGCCCCCGCCCACTTCATCCAACCAACACTGCCCTCAGAGTGACCTCGGCCTTCCGAAACCCCCTCTTTGGAACTCCACGCCCTAGACCTCAGCTTCCTCCATCAATCAGAGGGGAGCGGCCAGGTCTCCAGCCCCTTAGACCAATGACCTGAGGCGGGGTGTCGGAGGTCTGTGGAATGGACAGACTCCAGATGGGGAATGGGCTTGGGGCAGCGGCCCCAAACTGCCCCTGCAGGTCTTTCAAGCATGCATGTCTAAAGGGATCATATTAGCAAATGTCTTCAGGACCCTTTGCCCCAAGGTCCCCAAGCCACAGCCTGTGCCTGCCTCCGTGCGGCAGGTAAGCATTCTGGTCGCAGGCTGGCTTTGATCTTGGAGGCTGGCGGTGCTGTCTGAGAACACAGCTGGTCTGCATTACGGCCTCCTTTCCATCGCTGTCCTGGAGAGGCAGAAGCTGGAGCTGCCCCTGGCTGGGGGGGATCTTCTGCCTGTGAATAGCAGGGTAGTTCAGGGACAGGGAAAGGGGGTGCCACCCACCTCCAGCAGATTCCCTGGTACATAGCAAAGATCCAGAACCTTCCCCACCTTATCTAGGCTGGGTCCCATTGGTGCCCGACCAGGCCTGTGGCACCAGCGGGTACCCCTGCTACCGTGGGGAGCTCTGTTGGAACTGGAAGCCCATACCATTGGGCGGCCTGATTGGCAAGGAGGCAGTTAACCTCTACGGCCCCTTTGTGGAAATTAGAAAGAGACGCCCTGTCTTGGCAGACATGGCCCTGCAGCTCACGGATTTGTCACTCACACCTCGGCAGGGTGGCATTGAACCTGAACTGCCCTCCATAGCAGCCCACCAAGCAGAAACCATGAGCAAATAGTGGAAAATCCAAGGGGGAACTCCTGGCACGGTTGCACGGGGAGGCTTCGTTGACCTTGAGCCTGAGATCCAGAAAGACCAGTGCTCCTTCCCGTGGATGCTAAGGGAGAGTGCCCACCCTGTGCCTGGCGCGCCTTTGGGTGTTGAGAAGAGAGTGGACCTAAATAGACAAGTTCCCTGTGGTCCTGGGGCTCATGTTGTTGGGGAAAGAGACAGAGGACAGAGACCGGAGAAATATCAGGGGTATGCGGAGACTTGCACCGGGGGGAAATGGATACTGAGAGAGCAGTGTTAGATGTGGGGGAGGGGCAGCCGGGGGAGGCCACCCTCAGGGAGTGAACTTGGCCTGGCCATCACTGAGCAAGGAGGCTGTGGGGTCTGGAACAGGTGGTGGAGGAGAGGAGGGGATGCCCTCTGCACGCAGGGGCCGGATCTCAGGATGCTGTCAGCTGCAGGGAAGGGTCTGGATTTTATCCTCAGGGCATGAGAAGCCATCAGAGGAATTTACACAGAAGAGACTCTCAAACAGTGATTCTCAACTGGGCATGAAGCCACCTTCTGGTACATTTGGCAATGTCAACAGAGGGTGGGGGTGCTACTCGCAGCTAGTGGGGAGCAGCCAGGGACGCTGCTCAGCATCCTACACAGCGCAGGGCGGCCTCCCTCCCCAGCGAAGAATTGTGTGACCCAAAATGACAATAGTGCTGAAGTTGAGAGACCCTGCTGTAAATGTTGGTGTCCCCAGGGTCGGCCCAGTTCTTCTGAAGAACCCAGGGTCACGCACTCCCTCTCGAGCTCTTTCTATATATACTCTGGGTTCAAATTCTTTCTCCGTCACTTTCCCCAAAGTCAGTGTTGCAAAGGTTGGAAAATTCTGCTGTAGAAAGAATAGAAGCATGGAGACTTCTTGATCCTGCACTGGCCAGTACAGTTGACACTGACCACACACGGCCTCTGGATACTCAAAATGTAGCAATACACACTTGATTTCAGACTTGGAACAATAAAAGAAATGCAAAGTATCTCAATTGTATTTTTATTCTGATGATACTTAGAAATGATAATATTTTGAATATAGCAGGTTAAAATGTATTGTTAAAATTAGTCTCTCTCTCTCTCTCTCTCTCCCTTTCCCTCTCCCTCTCTCTTTCCCTCTCCCTCTTCCTCTCTCTCTTTGTACTGGGGATTGAACCCAGGGGCATTCTGCCTCTGACTCCTTTTTTTATTTTTTTGTTTTGAAACAGGGTCTTGCTAGGCTGCTGAGAGTCTCGCTACATTGCTGAGGCTATTCTCGAAACTGCGATCCTCCGGTCCCAACCTCCCCAACTACTGAGATTACAGGAATGCTCCACCATGCCTGGTTGCTTGTCTCTTTTTTAATGTGGCTACACGAAATTTCAAAATTGCAAAATGGCTCCCATTTGTGAGTCATGTCCAATTTCTCTTGGATGCCACTGAATTCCTGAGAATCTTGATTATCCAGGTTCCTCTGCCCTAGCACTCTTCAGTTTTACATTCATCCCCTAATTTTCACAACAACCCGATAAGGGATATATCACTGCCATCTTCATTCTATACAATGAGGCTGTGACCCAGAGAGGTTAATTAACTTGCTCAAAGCTACACCAGCAGTAAGTGCAGGGCTGGCTCCAGAGTCTGGGCGCTTAATCTCCTCCCGTGAGGACAGGCTTGGCAATGATGGAATGGTGGAGATAGAGACCAGAGATAGTTCAGAGCCTCCTGGAGCTCTGCAGGACTTGCTGAGGGAGGGAGTGTGCAGGAGTGTAGGGAGGGAAAGGGACCCGAAAATGCACAGGGGGTGTCGGTGCCCGCGGCTAGGTGGGGAGTGTGCTGTCCATGGAGAAGGGGTGACAAAGAAGTCACAGGCTTGGAAAAGGAGCTCAGGAGGCCTGTGTTGATGGTGAACGCCCAGTTGGAGACGGCACGCAGGCAGCTGGATTTGCAGAGAGCCAGAGGGAGGAGCTAGACATTTGAGGACCGCAGTGTACGGATGGACTTTGAAGCCACCGAGGGCAATTGTTCCCCTGGTGAGAGTGCAGAAGCTGGGAGAAGGACACTTGGGCTAGAGCCGTGCAGCGCGTCAACATCGAGAGGGTGAGTTTGGGGGGAGCTGGAATGGGGGGCTGAGAAAGAAACTGTGAGTTAAAGGACAACCAGGTAGGAGGGGAAGGTACCCTCCGAAGGGGGTGTGGTCAGTTTGCGGCTCACCTGTGCAAGAGACAGAGGTCATTGGCCCAGGGCAAGGTATCCAGGGAACTGGGCTGGCTCTGGTATGAACCCTGCAGGGCGGCCAGCTTCATGGTGAGAGCCAGAGTTAGGCATCCCTGGATTCCTGAGACAGGCGGAGGGACTGTGTCAAGCGGCCCCAGCTAAGCAGAGAGGAAAGTCCAGAGACATGGGTAGATGACTCAGACAGCTCCTTCATTTGGCACCTAGGAAGGCCTTCCTATGTCTGACCATAATACTAATTGCTTCAAACACTCTTCCTATGACTGAAGGCAGAAAATCTTTTTTTCCCCTATTTTTTTTTTTTTTTTTTGGTACTGGGAATTGAACCCAGAAGCATTCTACCTCCAAGCTATACCTTCAGCTCTGTTTTACTTTTCATTTTGAAAAAATGGTCTTGTTAGGCTGCTGAGAGTCTCGCTAAGTTGCCGAGGCTGGTCTTGAACCTGTGATCCTCCTGTCTGTCTTCCAAGTGCTGGAATTAAAGGCATGCATCACCATCCCCATTTCCCTGCCCTCTCTTAAACTTATGAAGCGCTCCTTCCTCAGCCTATAGGACACATTTCTCCTCCTATAACCACCCCACAAGTTTATCTCTAGGCTCTGGCCAAGTTTTGGGGTTCAGGACACATGGAGAAAGATGAGGTTTTCATTTTCTCACCTCTGGCTCGCAAACCCTGCAGTTGGACCCCATTCCTAACTCTCTAATGGTCCGTCTCAGCTGATGTGCAAGGGGGCTCTGTCTTGCACTCCCTCTCTCTCTCCTGGAATCTGTCCACAGGAGCACCGGTTTCTGGTTTGGGGAAGTGCTGGCTGCTCCTGGCTCTGGGTGCAGCTCCCCCTGGCTTCTGGCTTCTGCTCCCTCCGCCCATTCTTGGCTGTTGGGGACACTCTCCCTGGCCGGGGCCTGGATTCGGCTGTCATCAGAGCCGCCACCCCAGCCTGCCAGGCTCCGTGTGTCCCCAAACACTAATCTCTGCATCAGCAACCTCTCTCCAACCGCTCTGCCCGCAGAAGCAAGCGTTTTGTCGATGAAAAAGCCCTTTGGGGGCAAACACAGGAAATTAAAGACTCCATGCACAGTAAGAAAATCCATTCTTCTTCATGGATTTCTGCAATACGATTGCTTCGGCTTCTGCCGAGTGTCTGGGATCTTACGGGCATGGCTCACCCTCCCTAGGGGGGAGGAGGGCTGGCCAATGTGGGATGTTAACAAGAAAGGCCTCTGCCTCAAACTCTCTCATTCATGTGATGTGACACATGCTTTTGGGGCTGGGGAGGCTGACTACCTGGCCACCAGGGTGTCCTTGGCAGCAGAGAGCTTTCAGGTCAGTGTCCAAGACTAACACCTAGAGGGGATTTGTGAATGGCTGGCTAGGAGGGAACCGGTCTTGCCACAGGAGAAGCAAGCAAGTCTCGCCAAGCTTTGTGATTCTGAGCGTAGTGTGCTGAGAGACAGCTTTCTGCAGGGAGGAGAGGAAGCCATGTGTTCTAGTCCCAGCAGGTTGGTAATATTCTTGGTGCCTTGGTGACTCTGCCTACTAAATGAAAGGTGTTGGACGGGATGGCGTTTAAGGTCCCTTCCAGGCATCATTTACTCAACGACATTAATATGAAGTGCCAGAGCTTTCGGAGCCTCAACTAATAGTACCCAGGCCCCGGAATCAGATGGGCAGAAGCTGGCTCCTCTTAACTTTCAGGGACAACCTCTGCCTAGAGGCCGGGCTTAGGCTGCAGCCCAGAAAGCAAGCCCAGGCGCCCGGTGCTTACCAGCCCCTGCACCATGAAGGGCTCAGCTGGCATCAAGGGCACTTCAACATTATGGCTAGGCCGTGCCTACCGAGGTGGCGACCTGGCCACTTAGTTGGCAGAGCAGGTGCCCAGAGGGGCAGCAGGGTGCGGGGAGACAGGGCAGCCTCGGCTTGAGAGCTCAGCCGAGGGAGGTGAGAGCAGGGTTGGGTGGAGGGTCATGAGGAGTCCCTCAAGTTACCTGGATCTTGTCAGCACTTCCTACAGTGGGGATGGGAGCTGAGGTTGCAGCCAGCCCTGGGAGAGCCCCCTGACCCAGAATTGTAGGTGGTGACCATCAGGGTGTGGTGGCCCACAGGGCAAGATGAACCCAGTAGAAGATGGGGAGCCAGAGGACTAGTAAGGATTGGGTACCCAAGCCTTCCACGCCCTCCAGCCCTGCACACACACGTGGGGTCTGGGATGCCATCCTTTTACCCTGCCACCTACCCATCACTCTTAGTCCATCTGCGTTGCTGTGACAAAATACTCGAGGTGGGAGTAATTTATAAACCACAGAAACGTGCTTCTCACTGTTCTGGAGGCCAGGAAGACCCAGACGCAGGCACCAGAAGATTCCATGTCTGGTGAGGGCCCACGTGCTGCTGTGTGCTCATGTGGGAGAAAGCAGAGGGTAAGAGGGACTGGAGTTCTCCCCTCAACCTCTTTACAAGGCACTAATCCCCCTCAAGGGACCCCACCTCCTAAAGGAGGCGTTGACAATGAAATTTCAACACATGAATTTGGAACAGTACCTTCAGACCACGGCATCACCCACTCACGAAACATTTTCTAGCAGGCCTGCTGCTGCCCCTGTTCCCACTAACCCCGCGCCCAGTGGACCCCTGCCCCCTCTGCACACACTGTGAACCTCATTCTCTCTAGACTGCCTCGTTGGGCAGTTCTTCCCAGCCCTGTGTCTGACCTTTCACCTCTGACCCCAGAAGCCTAGGTGGATGGCCACCCCAGCTCTGATTCACAGAGTCCTCTCCCTGCAGCCCATAAGGCTGTGGGAAATCTCGGCACCACAAAATAAGCCGTGCTCAGAGTCTACCTGTGTTACACTGAAGGTTCACTTTCTTTTGTTTTGTTTTGTTTTTGTAGTAGTGGGGATTGGACCCAGGGGTGCTCTACCTCTGAACTATACCCTCAGACCTATTTTATTTTTTTTTTATTTTGAAACAGAGTCTCGCTAAGTTACTGTACATTGGCCTCAAACCTGTGATCCCCCTGTCTCAGCCTCCCAAGTACTGGGATCCTAGCTGTGCGCCACCACGCCCTGCTGAGTGGAGGAGACCCAACAGTCTTCAAACTCCTCCTCCACATCAGGCCTTTTGCCTGCTCACTCCCAGCCCTTTAACTGTGCATCCAGCAGAAGTCGCTAATATTTGCTGTTGACTACAAATATGCTCTGGGCATTGAATGGAGTAACTTGTGGATGAAGAATCAGACTCAGGCAGGATAAGCACTTAGCCACATGCCCAGTGACACGTCAAATCTGGGTCTGGCTGACCCTGTGGGTGACTTCCTGAGGCCTCCTGTTCCCCCTGACCTCTGCCCTATGAACTGTGACCTCCTCTTGACCAAGATGCCCTGGGCTTTTCCCCTTCCAGCCTTTTACTTGTGTCTGGCTCATTCTTCTGTAAGCTCTCGAAGAACAGCAGGGGCTTCATGGGTCTCTCCATCTCTCTGCCTTCCTTCCCAGGAGGCTGGTGGACCTACTTCCTGGCTGCCTTTGCCCAGGAGAAGTGGCAGGCGGTACCAGGAGGGAAACCGGTCCCAGCTCGGAGGACCACTGGGTGTCCTACTTGGCTTTCCTTGCCACGTCCCTTTTGGGGTGCGATGGGGGTGACTGAACAGTTGCTAGGTGTCGTCTGCTCTCCAGTTTCCAGCAGGGTCCAGGAAGAGCTCGAGGGGCCGCAGAGCACGGGCCTGAGGTCGATTGTTTTCTCACTCGATGCATGCACTCCCGCGGTTTCACCCGCCGTTCTCACCCCTTGCTGCATGTGGGAATCACCTGGGGAGCTTAAGAAATACCCATGCCGGGTCCTGTCCCTCGGGATAAATCAGACTCTCTGGGAGGGAGCGCAGGTAGGCTAATTTTTAAAACGTCTGCCCCTTGCTTCCTTTACAGCGGGCCATGCTGTTGGTTTTTGTGGACCTAAGTTTGCGCATCTGTCAAATGAAACGGCTGCGCTCAACCCTACCTAGACAGTGGGATTTTTTTGCGAGCATAGAAGCAGTCGTTGATGTAACAGTGAGCAACCGTGACAGCGAGCACGGGTGAAGCTGCTTTTCTTGGCCCTCCCTCTGCTGTTCTCTGGGCTTGGGAAGGATGAGAGAGGAAGGAGAGCAGGCGGGGTTGAGGAGCCCTGATTCATCGTCTGGTCACATGCTCTTGTGTCCCGTTCGGGTGCCCAAGTCAGGTGCATAGCGTGTGTACAGCCTCTTTCTCCTTCCCAGACTCCTGTCTCCTCGACACGCCCACCAAGCACCCAGCGGTGGAAGCCTGGGTCCACCCAGCGCCAGCCCGGCCTCTCATCTCTGGTCTTTGTGTCTAGTTCCCGTCTCTCCTGTGGAGATTTGCTTCAATCTCAGTAACAGAGAGACCTGAAATAGCAGTGTTGAAACGGAGTAGAAGTGAACTTCTTTCTCCCATGAAAACTGGGGTAGGCATCTGAGGCAGCACAAGACCACCAGGGGAGGGCCTCCTGCCTGCCGACTTCTTCTCTTTGTGCAATGCAGGTGATCTGGCCCCCACCATCACACCGTCATTCCAGTCGGTGGGAAGGGGGAGAATGGAGGGAGAAGCCATGCCCCTCCCTTCAAGGGCATGGACATGTTCACACAGCTCCTGCTAGCCTGCCGTTGGCCTGGATTCAGTCCTGAGGACGAAGCCCCAAGTTTTGATGCCCCCCAAGGTCCTCACCATCGGACCTCAAGTCTGGCCTCTCTCCCTGGCTGCGTGTCCCCAGCCCCTGTCTGCGTCCGGCGCACTGAGCGCATAGTGCCCCTACTCGAATGGCACTGGCTTCTGTTTCTTCCTCTGCTGCAGCATTCCTACCACTGACACCATGCTCACCCCACTCCCAAGAGCCTTCACCCATCCTCCATATTTATGGTTAACCTTTCTCTGGGACGCCTCCTCTGGCTCCTGGGTGAGACCGGGATGTCTGCTTACATGGGTTCACGGCACCCTGATCCTCGTTTCAGTATCCTAGGTTGTATATAGGATTTGTGTGGTCATTGCAAAACATTCTGCATAACCCATATGACTACGTGCTCCAGAAACCCATGAACCCCAGTGCCCGTCACTGTGGCTGGCCAGCTTGCGGGAGGTCCTCGCTGATGGTTGGTCATTTTGGTGGATCATGAGGGTGACCAAAGTGTAGAGTGACTCCCAGATTCCTGGCCCACCAAGGACATGAACCTGGCACACTTGTGGAGACAGGGTGTGGGAGGTACCGAGTACAGCAGGGCCCCGTGTTCAGTATTGGAAATGCTGGCCTAACGGTGTCTGTGGCACCTCTGGGTGACAGAGGCTGTTCCTGTACTGATCTGGGCCTCTGGGGAGGTGTGCCGCCTGGCTCGCTTGACTCTGGATTGTCTCTTTGGCCCAAGGTTGTCATAGGCTTCCAAGAGGGGAGACACTTGGGGGATCCTGGCCCTGAGCCCGCCTTCGAGGAGAAGTGCCCGCTCCTTCCTGCCTTCCCCGGGGCTCCTCACGTGCCTCTTCAGAGGTTCCCCAAAGGCCAAGTCCTCACCTATTTCTTGGAGGTGGGGAATTGGCTTCTGTTGGCTAAAAGGGGGTGGAGGTCTTCCCTGTTCCAGCCCTGCATAGACAACCTCTCCAAATAGTTCTCCAGGGGGTAGGGGGTGGCCAGCCATGTTGGAAATGCATGGGGGTTGCACAAAGGTGTCTTTAATGTCTCAGAGACCGGGCATTTTGAAGCCAAGACTAGACTGAGGATGCTAAACAGTTTATGTCACCAAGAAGAGTCGGTGTCCTAGCCCACGTGCCTCGGCTCCTGCCCTCTTGACAAGTGTGTGTGGGGCAGTGTGACCCGTGTTCGTGGTCCCTTCACCATGGGCTGGGCATGCTCTAGAAGGTACGTTCCCACTTCTCACCCGAGGACAGCGAGCCTCGGTGGAGGGGTTGGATGAGGCGCTGGACGGGAGGAGGTCCTGCTGAGCGGGCAGAGGCTCTTCTTTGACCTGCACACTCTGGCCACTCAGGCCGAGGGAGGCTGGCGACCCGTCCCTTTGTGATAGCACTGCCACAGCAACTGGACTGTGAGCCAGCGCTTCTGAGTTTGCGGCAGGGGTTGGCGCTCTGAGGGTCTTTGGGTCCATCTGTGCTTTCTAGGCAGGATGCCCTGGAACTTGGGGAGTGAGCGCCTGAGTCAGGCGGGAAGTGCCTCACAGGGAGGCGAGCGAGGGAAGAGGGCAGCTAGCTGTCTCTCCACCTCAGAGGCCTTGGAAGGAGAAGCAGGGAACGCGAAGACGCAGGGGTATGTGTTATTTGGACTGTTCCCCTATGAAATGTTCTGGGCTCAGAAAGGAAAAGCAATGAAGAAAAGTTGGAAGACCCACATGGGCTACGTGGCTACAGCTAGGCTTACGAATATTCGTCTGTATCTCCATCTCCATTTATCAGAATTGTCAAGGCCAGCATCTCCATTTCCAACACCACTAGGGCCTCCTCCAGGGTCACTCACCAGCTCTGCCACCACGCTCAACATCTCCTCCTCCAACACGGTTGACTCTGTCCCTCTCCCTGTGTCTTTTTTTATTGGGGTACTGGGGATTGAACCTAGGGGCATTTTACCTCCAAACCACAACTTTAGCCCTTTATTTTTATTTTGAAATAGGGTCTTGCTAAGTTGCTGAGGGTCTCACCAAGTTGCTAACTCTGGGTTAGGTTAACACCTAATCCACCGACCTCCTTCCAGTTTCTCTTTTCCATATTGAACAGAGCTCCTGGGAAACCTTTGGCACAGAGATGCTTCTGGAACAGAAGACCCTGCATGCCAGAGGGGAGGATTCAGCTGCTGGGGGCCACAGAGGGAGTTGTGCCCAGGCCTTTGTAGCTGCAGGGTCCAGAAACAGGCTCCATTTGACCATTTTAAGGAAGCCTCTTGGTCTTTTGGATTCTTTAAGGTGAATCCTGTTTTCAGAGCTGTGAGGAGACCTATGAGATTCAGAGGTGCTCCGTGAGGCATTGTTTGGGGGACTCTGTAGATGGGATGAGGGGTCTGCCTTGAGTTACGACTATGGGTCAGTCTGTAGCCCCTGCAGGGGCTGATTTGAGGCCAGGATTAGAGGCCAGTCTAACACAAGGTCAGGGTTTGGTGTGTGGCAGGCTCACAGCACTGGCTGGGCTGAATTAGTTCTTATACGCCAAATCTTTTACCCAAAACTTACTTAAAATTTATAAAAAAAAAAATTTGTTTAAAATTTTATTTTAAAAATTCTTATACCTCAAATTTCTTACCAAGCACCAGCATTTTATCCTGGGTTATTCCATTTCATGGAGGGATTCCTCCTTTTCTCCTCCCCCTCTCCTCCCCCTCCTCTCCCCTCTCCCTCCCTTCTCTCTCCCTCCTCCTCCTCTCTCCTCCCCCTCCCCTCCCCCACCCCCTCTACTGCCACTGTCCTTTTAGCTCTTAGTTCCCTGATGTTCAAGGCACAGTAAGCCTTACTCCTCTTCCAGAGAAGGGACTTCAGAACGAGATGGAAACCCTTTCGAATTCAGAGCTGGAGCCTGCAGCCGGAGGCGGAGAGGGCAACGTCTGGGCCTGGTGCCCTGCCAGCCCTGGCAGCTGGGTGAGCAGCTGTAATGGGATTAGGGCTGGCTGTGGCACCTCCCTGCATCAGCCGGAGCCCCCTCCCTTCCTCCAGGCATGCTAATTAGGATGCAGCCCTCAGCTCTACCTACCCGGGCCAGGCCGAGGCCCATTGTCCTCTCCTCTCAGGGCTGGCCAGTGCCTAGCAACCCTCGCATGGGAGCCCTTTCCCACCGCAGTCCTGGCCCCGCACCCGGCCCTGGGAGCCCAGCACACACAAGCAGCTCCGCTCGCCTTTTTGTTGCTGCGCACAAAAAAAAAAAAAAAAAAAAAAAAAAAAAGCCAGCAACAAGGATCCAGCTGCTCTTCCCAGATTCCCCCTATGATCTGATTCCAAGAGGCTTTTCTGAAATCCCGGACATCCTTTCTAAGATCCCTAGGTCCTGTGTTCTTAGCTCGCTTTAGAAGATTGCAGAGATTTATTCTGGAATCTTCCAAGTCCTGGGGCCATTCTAAGACACCGTGGGCTCTAGAATCCCAGGGTTTTGTGGCCCGGGCCTCTCTATCGTGGATCGTATTCTAGAGTTGTGTTACAGAGGGATGTGTGGTCCAGAAATGGCGTCTGGGGTTTCAGATCAGGGTGACAAGAGATCTGAGATGACAGGGACAGGAAAACTGCATTTTTTATTCTCTTTAAATGACAGTTTCCGAAGAGTAGGGGGAGAGAAGGTGAGGTTCACCCATGGGTGAAACACTATCCAGCTGCCCTAAGTGCTGGAGATGGAGTGCTGGAGAAAGGAACAGAGACAGGTCTGGTCCTAGAGCAGCAGCGGGCATTTGCTAAGAGAGACCCCATGCAGCAGGGCAGCCCATGGCAGATGCTTGCTATAAAAAGAAAGAACAAAGCTGGGCATGGTGGCGCACGCTTGTAATCCCAACATTTGGGAGGCTGAGACTGGAGGATCCGGGCTCGAGGCCAGCCTCAGTTACCTAGTGAGGCACACTGCAACTTAGTGAGACCCTGTTTCAAAATAAAGAATAAAAAATAGGGCTGGGGGTGTAGCTCGGAGGTAGAATGCCCCTGAGTTCAATCCCCAGTACCGCAAAAAAAAAAAGAAGAAGAAGAAGAAGAAAAGAAAGAACAAATAATGAATGGTCATTACCTTGGTGTATTTACTCTGTGCTAAGCAATGCTCCGAGTAATATACACACTAAAGGGTAGGTGTTTTTATTAGCCCCACTTTCTAGAAAGGGAACCTGAGGCACAGAAGGTTAAATAACTTGTCCAAGAGGCAGAGCCAGGATTTGAACCAGAATCTTTGTGTAACCACTGCTTCGTACCACAGGTAAAGGTGAGTGTTGGGGGAGGGGGTGGATAAGGGCACAGGTGCTGGCTCACACAGGATGACCAAGGGCATTTGAAGGAGTTTTAAAGAAGGCTGGGGGATGGTGCATGCAGATCTCTGAGGAAGGGGTCTGGGGGCAGAGGTGTCCCCCAGGGAGTGAGCCAGACCTTCTTCCAGTAGAAAGAAGTAGTGACTGTGCTCTGGGGCTAGAGAGGCTTTCCTTGGAGGCCTGGCGGGAGCAGCAGGCTCCAGGAGACGCTTGTGGCTGTGGCCATCCAAAGACTGTCCTACCCACTCCAGTCCCATTCCTCTGAGTTCTCTCCTCTCTGGCCACTGCGGATGGGGCTCCCTGTTCTGGACAAGTGTCTCAGAATGCAAAGAAAGAGCTAAGAGACAATCCCTTGGTAACAGGACGGGTCCGATGGGCTAGTTGGGGTTCTTTAGAAACACCTCTTCCCCTTGTGGGTGGACCATCTGGGTGCAAAGCAGAGTGAGGGCTGAATTCCTGCAGCGAGGTGGGCGGAGGAAAGCTAGGGGGGAAGGCAGCTGAGCAGCCGTGAATCTCCCTGCACACCTGGCCTCCCGAGGCTGCCGTCTGTCCTGCCTGTGGACCAAGCGACGGGGGCATAGAAGAGGGTGCGCTGGGACCCTGGAGTTGAGCTGAACTTTGAACAAATCATTTCACCTCTCGGAGGCTTGAGGCTTTCTTCCGTAAACCGGGAATGGGCATCATTGCTAACCACACAGCTTGCTGATGAGGCCAGGAGACAGGCTGGTAAGATAGCTCAACCTGGCATACATAGTAGGCGCTTAAATTGGCACTGTGCTGCATTGTTTCAACCTTGTCACCTGCGACTTTGGATGACTCAGAAGAGTTCTTTCCTCTCTCTGGGACTCAGTTTCCCCATGAAGGCACAATGGAGATAGGAGTTGGTGCCGCACTCATTCGATCAGTAAATATTTCCTGAGCAGAGACTTTGTGCCACCCACTGGAGACGGAGCAAGGTGAGTGCAGGCTCTGACCTCAGGGACCTTCCGTCAGGGGCTGCCAGCCCCACTCCAGCCCTCACAGTTCACCTCCCGATGTCCAAACCCACACTTACCCCTTCTCTTGAATATGGGCAGACCTATAAATATGGCGGGGTTTTGCTCTTCTGAACGGTCCAGCTATGTGCTAAAGGGGAGAGAGTTTTGCAGACATTATTAAAATCCCTAATGAGTTGACTTTGAATTTATGCACGGGGAGATCAACCTGAGCGGGCCTGAGCGAATCAGGTGAGCCCTGTAAAACAGGATCTAGAAGTCAAGGACAGAGGTTACAGAATTCCCGTGGGCTGCCATGTGGTAAGAGGGTGGCCTAACGGGCACCTTCTAGAAGCCGAGGCCCCAGTTCTATAACCACAAGAGACTGAATTCTGACAACAACTTTGGGAGAGGACCCTGGGCCTCAGAGGAGACCCCAGGCCCAGCTGACTTTTTTTTTTTTTTTTTTTTTTGCGGTACTCGCGATGGAACCCAGGGGCATTCTACCTCCAAGCTACACTCCCAGCCCTATTTTTTTATTCTTTATTTTGAAACAGGGTCTCACTAAGTTGCGGAGTCCCTCACTAGGTAGCTGAGGCTGGCCGCAAACCCGGATCCTCCGGTTTCAGCCTCCTGAATGCTGGGATTACAACGTGTGCCACCACGCCCGGCCCAGCTGACATTTTAATTGCAGTCTTATAAGACCTTGAGCAGAACACGCCACTCATAGTCCTGACCAATGGAATCTATGAGTTAAATAAGGTACTTTAAGCCAGTACGTTTACAGTCACTTGTTGCACAGCAATAGAAAATTAACACTATACAAACTGGGCTCTTGAATATATGCAAAGCTTGGGGTCAGCCCCATCCTGCCATTTCAAGCCACCTTCCCAACGCCTGCTTAGGACTGGCACCCAGGTTCCCCTGTGAATTTCCTGTAGACAATTCTCCCACCAGCAGTGGTAAAGGATTATTTCATCAGCTGCCAACTTGCTCCCAAAGTTGATCGTCAAAGAACATTCTATTTGCCCTACTTTTAATATAATTATCAGCATCGCTTGTATGACACAGAGTCAGGGCTCAGCCTGTCGCAGGCCCCGCACTATCTGGAGCTGCTTTTCTGGGAACGGCTGTATCCATGCCTCCTGCAGGCTGCCTCCTCCCACATGAATTATCTGTAATTTCCACACCTCCGTGCTTGCTGAGTGAGGCCCTGTGCTAAAGCCAGGGCTTCTGCGCAGCTGGGGCACACTGCGATTTTCAAAAGAGCCAAGTCAGGCTCCAGGCAGCTGCAGGAACAGCAAGTGGGGCCTGGTGTTGACTCTGGCACCTTTGAAGAAGGGACAGGCAGAGGAGGTACCCGTGTCTGCCCCAAAAGGAGCTAGAGACAAACCAGGTACAGTTAACCTAGCCTGGCAGAGGGCAGAACACGTGTAAAGTGGCTCTTAAACAGAACAGAAGAATACCAAGCACAACTCCAGGCTGCGTAGAAGATGGAGGAGAGGATGGGAGTCGAGATAAGAAAGAGTCCTGCAGAGAGAGAGAGAGAGAGAGAGAGAGAGAGAGAGAGAGAGAGAGAAGGTGGGGTGAGAACAGAAATCTCATCTTCCTTCCACCGAGGGCCCCCGTGAGGCACTGGGTTCCCCTGAGTAAACAGCTAAGTCCCCGGGGAGGCAGCCACAGAAGGTGAATGAGAAGCGTCACTCACTGCCAGACAGAACCGCCTGACACTGCTGAAGCCTGTGCAGACAGCCCCTGCCAGCCTGGGAGGCTGCAGGAGAGGAAACGTCTCTCTTCTGCAGAGAACGTACATTTTCAGACTGCAGGTCTGTGCACAGCACCACACAGGCACCTGGGTGCAGGCTTGGCCCCTCAGCGAATGCGTCTCTCGTCGTGCGTCTTGCACGGGAATGCACTGGTGTGTGCAGAGTTTACTCAAGTGTGGTGTAAGCAAGTCCGCTTGGGCAGGTGCTCGCAGGGCAGGAGGGTGGATTTGAATGTCTTAGCACCCAGCAGAAGGCCTAGGGCACCTGGTTCTTCACATGGGTCTCTGGCTTTCGCTCTGGGCTTCAAGGAATTACTTCTTTCACACACCTACCCCCAGCACACCCACAGTTTCCAACTCTCCAAAACACATGCTTCCTGGCTAAGAGTTACAGTCCGGCGGAGACAGACAGTACAGGACTAAAAATCCTGAGACCTGGCATGTGACCCCCGCTCTGACAGTAGTTAGCCTTGCATATCATTTCTGGCTTCTGCACCTCAGTTTTTCCATCTGTGAAATGGGGTGCTAAGTGGTCATGCGCACTTAGGATTTAGGGTTCTGCATCCTTGCCCCATGCTCCCACCTGCTCTGCCCCCCACACTCATTTCTCTTGCTCATCCTTACCCATTGCTGGGGACAGAGGACTCAGGCCCAGCCTCTCTGAAAGTGGTTCTCCCCTCCTTGTCTACCCCAGGCAGCTTCTGGGGCAGCTTTGGCGATGTCTAGAACTCCTAGAACTCCAGTTGAAAATCAGCGAATCTCGGCGGAGATCCGCCCTTCCTCCCCTTGGTTTCTCAGAGATCCCAAGGTCCTGAGTGGCCGCTCTGGACATCTGAGCAGCGAGGCATGGGACCGAGGTTCATACCACCCTGACTGCACGTTAGGACCTTCTGGGGAGCTCTAAAAATACTTTGGTCCCTTCATCTCCACCGACCAATTGCCGAATTACCTCTGGCAGTGAGGCTTGGGCGGGGGTATTTTTTAAAAAGCTCCCCAGAATGAAATTGACCAAATTATGCTCTGTGCATCTCAACAAATCTCACTTACCATGTTATAATCCACCACGATAGCAATGCACCAATAAAAACTAAATATAAATACGTAAAAATTTTAAAAAATTAAGATAAAAGTTCCCCAGGGGATTCGGTGGCCCTAGGACTGAGAAGCCCCGGCCCCAGGTGTGATGGGCATCCAGGGAATGTCAGCTGTCTCCCGCAGAACACCCGCGGCCTCCCTCGCAGGTGCCGCCTCCCTGGAGCAGCGCCGGGCTGGGCTGAGCTGGGCTGGGCCTCCCAGGGGGAACAGCTACTCAGGAGAGAGAGTGCTGGATAAGGTGATCTGGCATCCATCTCCCTCAGCCATGTCTCAGGAAATTGAATTAAAACCCATATTTTTTAGCCGCTACCCGCCTGGCTGGCGTTGAGGCGGTGAAGGTGGGTGCGGGGACACCAGGTCGTCCTCCTAGGGACTGGAAGGCAGCTGGAGGGGCCCTCCGGGAGCCGACCATTCCCAAGGGTGCGCCTTCAGTGCCCGGTCTCCCCGGCCTTGCAGGCAGAGTGGGGAGAGTGGGCTGGCCGGCGTGGAAGGTCAGCGTCAGAACTCTAGGTGAAGTTGACTGTGGGTGAGTGGGTGGGTGGGTGGGAGGCAGCAGAGAGGGAGGCCCTAGCCCTGATGTGGGGAGACCCAGTCTAGGGGGTTACAACTGGTGCAGCCGCTGCATGTGAAGAACTGAGATTTTATTGGTGAGATCAGGGTCAAGTGCGTGAGATAGGCAGAAGACAGCTCAGGACATAAAAGCCAGCCTGTTTCCAGGAGGACAGGGATGCTTCTGGGGCAGGATGACACTTGGCTGGATACCAGGATGCGGGGAACAGTGTCCAATCTGGTAAGAGAGTCACTCGTGTGTCCTCGGGCCAGTCCTTTGGCTCCTGCAGGCTCGGGTCCTCCATTTGTAGGGGAGGGGCTGGAGAAGCTTCCTGGTCCCCGTCCTGACGCATGCTTCTGTGCCTGGCCCAGGCTGATCTTCCCAGGTGGGACGAGGGTTCAAATCCAAGTCCACAAGGGCAGATAGACTATTCAGCACCTTGGAGAAAATTTCAGAGGTGCCCCCTCCTGGTGGATCAACTAGAAAAAAGGACCCCTTTGTGCTGAACTCGGGGCATGCCTGGTTTGGCGGACAATGTGTTTCCACCCCAGCTGGCCTCACCGCTTGCCCAGAGTCCTCGAAGCAACAGGTAAAGGAATGGTGGTGAGCAAAGGGAGGCTGAGTCCCTCCCTACATAACTGGCTGCCCGGGCGGGGAGGAAGGATGCTCAAGGTGTGCACCACACCAACATGTGCTTCTGGATCTACAGAAACAGCTGGGGACCTGCAGCCCAGGGTGGGATCTGGAGAACCGAGGATCGAACAATTGATAAACCAGGAGCTGAGTGCAGGACTTTGAAGTGGAGGGCCCCATCAGGGAGCCTAGCCATTGACATGTGCAGGGGGAGCTGACCTGGCGCAGTGACCCCCATCTCCACCTTTCCATGCACGCCCTAGCCCCGACATCCTGAGCTCCAGGGTGCTCCCCTCTGGAATCGGGGGCTTCTAGCAGCCCTGCTTTCCTTCGAATGGGTCACAGTTTATGGGACAGGTTCCCACGTGGAATCTCATTTGATCTTTCCAGCATCCCAGCTAGAGGCTGGAAGCAGGCTTTCGGGGCCTGGTGCAGCACGCTAAGAAGGGGTGCGGCTGGGCTCCAGAGGGAGGCCCTGTCTGTCTGACTCGTCTCCAGAGGGGTCTCCTTCCTTCTGCATACAGAGCAGGCTGCCTCGCTCCTTCTCCAGGAAGCTTTCTTGGATTGAAAGGAATATGAGCCAGGCAGACTGACGGTGTGGAGTGACAGGGGGACCAGTGATCTTTGGGTGTTCAACAGAAACTACAGACTGCAGCCTAGGCCTAGGGAGCTCCATATATCTTTCGGGGACCTCAGATTGCTCCCCCAAGTTTTCGCATGAACTTATCTCCATTCCCTGGTCCTCTTCTTAATTAGACTGGAGTCCCCAAAGGAAAGCTCATGTCTTTCTCCTTGCAATATCTGTTCCGTGCCACCCCGAACCTGGGCCCACAGGGAGGCTGCGTATCAACTTATTTGAAGGGCCAAGGACCCAGCTTGGTTGCACAACTGAGGACCGGGGTAGGGAGGGAGCTCTCAGGATGTGGTTATTTGGGGTAAAGACCAAAAACTGAGAGCAGAGGCAGACTGGAACAGCTGCAGAATGGGGGGTGGGGTGGGGTGGGCAGGGCTAGCTGCTTGCCTGGGAGTGGGTGGCTAATGCTTCTCAGCCAGGCTCTGGCTGTGACCCTGACCTGTCTAGTCCCCTCCTCAAGCCTCAATTTGCCTATTTGTACTAGGAGAAAGTTGAGCAGGAGGATCACAACAACAGTAGCAACAGTAATTTATTCAGCATCGATGCCAATAAATCCAGCCGTTTATTCTTGACTAGTATTTGATGCTATCCTCAGGACCCTGGGGTAGGCACTAACATTCCCTTGCGCAGGTCAGAAGCCCAGGCTTAGAGAGCCGAGCAGCTTAGCCAAGCTCACAGAACTGGTGTGAGGGTGCAGTGGCCGTCTGGATCGTTTTAAGATACTCCTGTGGTGGAATCGCTCCCCGCCCCTTTCCTGGCCACAGAAGCATTTTTCATAGCATCGCATTTAAGGACGCCCTGACGGAGAGGCACCCACAAATAATTAACCCTCCCAGGCCCGGGGTGTGGGGTCAGAGGAGAACCAGACAGAAGGCTTCCCAGAGGAGGGGAACGAACATGCTCTGCTTGAGGACACAGGGGAAGAGGGCTTTTTCGGTTCTGGGAGTCACACGAGGGTGGAAAGGAAGGTAATGAGACCCGGGGAAGGCCCGACTCAGCCTCAGCCCCGGAAGCTCCGCGACAGAGGCGGAGCGGGAGGGGGGAGGCTGTCACCTCCGCATCCGAGCCCCGGGGTGCCCGCGCTGCAGCTCCAGCTCGCGTTTGAGCAGCGGGCTGGGTCCCCGCGCGCTCTGCACCCCGCTCCCCACGGCCTAACCCCGCCCCGGGCGCTCATTGGCCTGCACCCCACCCTCGGCCTCGGGAGTCCGCGGGGAGGCGGGGGTCGGTCGCCTCCCTCCGGCCGGCCTGGCTTCGCGGCGGAGGAGGCGGCGCGGCTCTTGGAGGACCGAGCCCGCTGCGCGGCGCTGGGCGGGGAAGGCAGGCGGGGGGCGCCGCGCGCTGGCACCCGGCGGGGACTGACGGTGGCGGCCCCCGGCGAGCGCGGTCCCCGCGTGCGCACACGCACTCGCCGCCGCGCAGGGACACACGGACCCCGGCCGCCGGCGGCCACCCGGACTCGGAGACGCGGCTGGCTCGGCGCGCGCAGCCCGGGCGCACACGCCCCGCATCCCCGGGCGGCTCCGGGCGCGGACTCGCCGGCTGCGCGCTCTCCCGCGGAGCCCACCCGGCCGCCCCGCAGCCCCTCGGCCCCGCGGCCAGGCCCCGCCGAGAGCAGGTAAGGGCCGCCCCTGCCCCTCCACGCCCAGGCAGCCCTCTCGGAGCTGCAGAGCCTCCGCCAGCGGGGACCTGCGACCCCTCCTCCAGCTCAGTGGTTTCCGCAAAGCCGGTCCTCCACCGACGGGGAGCCGGCGCGGGCCAGCGCAGGCAGAGCTCGGTCCGCGGGGAAGCTCTCCCGCCGCCGCTGCGGGCTGCCTGCGCGGCAGTCTCACCCCAAGAGTCTGGAGCCATGGCTAGAGACCCATCCCTGCCGCCCACGGGAGAGGGGGTCGGTCTAGCCATCGCGCCCCTCTCGGTGCCAAAATGGACAGCCAGGGACAGGGATGACACCGAGGTGGGGGGACCCCAAGGGACCTGTCTTCCCACCCCAAAGGTGCGCGGACGCACCTACGCGACGCTGCCGAGTCCCGAGGGGCTGAGTGCCGCAGTCTGCGCAGGGTTTGAGGGGTGGGCAAGTGACGTGCCGGAAAAGGAGCGGGATGGGGGCCAGTGTCGAATGTCCCCCTATGGCGGTACGGTGGGAATTGTTCGAAAGAGCGCAGCAGTTACTGGGTTTCCCGCGGCACCGAGAGATTGGGGTTGGGGGAGCCTGGGCTTTGCCGTCCCGCAAAGGAAACGCCCAACCGGGCCTGTGAGAGGAAAGAGCAGCCTCCCAGGGGCTGGGGGGGGGGAGGGCCCACCCTGGACCCCTGCGGGCCGCGAGGTGGGCCCAGGCGCCTGCGGCAACTGGTTGGGGGCAGGGGGTACACCTCCCCAGCTGGACCTGGGCGGGATGGGTTGAAGGGGCCAGGACCAGGATGCCAGTGGAGTGGACCGCGCTAGATCCTCCAGAGGGAGCTGCCGGGTGGGAGGTGATGGCATTTCGCGTGGAGGTGCAGCCAGGAGCCATTGCCAGGAGCCCAGGCCCCTTTGGGTAGATCCTGGGGGTGAGGTGGAGGAGCTCTGCTAATTCTTCAGACCATTTCTGGCTTTCAGTGCAGGTGGGGCAGATTCTCTGTACCTCCTCCAGGCTTACAGCCCCCCCACCACCTCCCTAACAACAAAGACAAAAATAAGACACAGCGTTTGTTTTTTCCTGTGAGCAGCCTGGGGAATGTGTGTATGTGTGTGTGTGTGTGGGGGGGGTGCACAGAGGACGTGGAGGGTGCCCTGGAGCTGCACCCTGTCCAGGGGCATGCAGGCATCCTGAAGGTCAGGCTGGAGGCTTTGGGTGGCTGTGAGCTTCAGAAGAGCACGAGGAATTGCACCTGAGCTCTTTGAAGGCAGGGCAGTAGCACCTAGGTTTTCTCAGGATGCTCCAATCTGAGTCTGGTGAACCCCCATTTCCAAGCCTGATCTGGGGCTCCTGCCCCTCACTGACCTTGGAAAGGGCAGGCAGAGGCTTGCGTGGACTTAAGTCGCGATTTGAACCTGCAAACTAGACAGAGCACACTGGGGCGGGCCCTGGGCCAGATCTCCAAAGAGCCGGCCCATCAACAAGTGTGACCAGGGAGCTGGACGCGGCCCCTCCCCTCTCCCGCCATCAGTGCTGGCTCACTGGTGGGGGGGTGTCTGAGATAAGACCCTGGGAGTCTGCATCTGCGTGTGTGGTGAGGGTGGGTGTGTATGGGGGGCCTCTAGGAGGACCCTTCCCTGTGCCCCAAGCACAATCCAGGCAAGATTGTGCAAGGTGCAGGCTGGCGGGCGCTGGATTGGATGGGTACTTTAGGACACAGCCTTTTCCACCCAGCCATCCCTGTCTGCCACGGTGCTGCTTTGGGACATTCTCTCAATTTTTAAAAAATAAATAAATTTGTGCAATGGGTGTTTACAGCTCAGTGTGTGTAAGGAGAGGCTGAGAAAGACAGGAGCGCAGGCCACGAAGTGGCTTTCCTCCTGGGGAGATGGCTTAGGCTTGAGTGGCCCGGGTTGCTGGTCTCCCAGGGTGGACATTTCGCTGAGCAAGCGCTGGTGTTGTTTAAATGGAGGGCGCCCTGTGCTGCCTGCCAGAGGGCAGGACCAAGGTGTGCTAGGCACAGAGCTCCACCTCAGCTGCATGCCAGGGGGCTGCTTATCTGAGAGCTGTCACCATGGGTGACAGAGAGCTTCCTGCCTTGGGGAGGTATGTGGGCAGAGGTATGATGCCCCAGACAGGGGCTGCCTGGGGCTTTCTGCCCTGGAAGGGCTTGAGGTCTCAGGACCCCCCAGTCACCTCTGCATAGAACCTAAGGATCTAAGATTCTGCAGTCTGAGCAGCTCAGGCCCAGGGCGGCTCCAGCTGCCTGACACCGCAGAGGCTGGAAACCCTCAGCTGCGATGTGTTTGTACCGAGCTCTGGATGCCGTCAGAGGCACACGATGACAGCCACCCCCACAGTGACACACAGAGAGGGAGTGACACATAGCCGGGGAGGCATGTAGGCTTCTCATGACAGCTTCCAGGGAGCTGGGACAAAATAGAGAAAGACAGAGGGACATCGAGACACGCCCTCTCACACGCAGATCTGGGTACACCTGGGGGCTTGGGCATTTTGCCCAAAGATGACAAAAGCCTTCCTTAGTGAGGTCCAGGTGTGTGTAGAGTGAACAGAGAAAGTGTGTGTGTGTGTGTGTGTGTGTGTGTGTGTGCGTGTGTGTGTGCACACACCTGCACGTGCATGCACACAAGTCTGAAACAGCCATTGGCATCCTTTTAGTGTGAAGATAGTAAATACTTCAGGCGTTGTTGGCCATTCCACTCTGTTGCAGAAAGTCTTAGCCGGCCAGAGAGTACAATATAGCCAGGCTCCATTCTGATCACTTTATTTGCCTGTGCCGCTATTTGAATTTCAGGCAGATGCAGGTGTCATTAAATATGCTTCTTTTAATTTTTTTTTTCTGACCACTCGGAAATGTACAAACCATTCTTGGCATGCTGGCCACACAAAAATAGGCTGGGTCCAACTGGTCAGAGGGTTTGCCAACTCCCGGGGTGTACAGTTGGAAAGGAGAAAGTGTCAAAGAGGATGCAGAAAGGGGGCACTGGATGCGGGGAGCCCAGGGTGCCTGAGGGCACCTTGGGTGCTTCACCCCTTCCTCCCTGGAGCCCATGGTGCCCATCTGGTTAATGGGTCAGCCCTAGGTGAGGTACCCTGGGACCAGCCTCCCTTGCATCCGTGTGATGAGCCCCACTCTGAGAACAACCAGAGACAACATTCATGAAGATCCCACCCAGGCCACCCGACCTGGCCGGGGGGCTCCTGAGCCCTCTTTGCTGTTCAGCCTGTGTCTGGATCCCTGGGAGGGACGCCACGCCAAAGCCTGGCATGCCCCGTATCTCCAGACAGGACTTGAATCTCACAGTGAGCGAGACAAGGCTGAGGCAGCCAAACAGGGCAGAGGGGCTCCCTGTCTCAGGACTAGGGGTTCTTGGTGGAGATCAGCAGGTGCAGGTGCAGCCAGGATGGGCTTCCTGGAGGTGGTGGCAGGAGGTTGGGTTTGCTGCATCCTGGCTTTCCACAGACTCTGTGGCTGTCCCCACTTTTCCTCCTGACAGAGGACACTTGCAGAGGGTCGGCTCATAAAAAAAGACACAGCTCTCCTTCCTGGGCGCCTTGGACTCCGATCAAAGCTCCTGTAGTGAACCTGCCCAGCCTCTCCTTCTCCTTTCCTACTGACCCCTCGGGACGTTTCTTTCCTGCCACCTCCAGAGCTGGCCAGGGCCACTTTCCTCTTGCCTCTGGCCAAGGCTCTGGATTCCCCCTCCTTCCCACTCCAGCCGCCCATCACTTCCCTGATCCAGAAAGGGGCTTGAAGGGGTCACCTGCACGTCCTCTCTGAGCCACTCCTGGGCAGGAAACAGCCCCTGCTCCCCTGCTAGAGCGTGTCTGAGCCCGCTCTTGCTCCAGCGTCCCCGGTGCCCAGGCTGACACCTGCCTTCCGCCCTCACCCGCTGATGTCTTGCTTTGGCCCCTGGACCCCCTGGACCACCTTCCCAAAGCATCGGCAGGCACTCACGCGAGCTTCCTGGGTGCCCGCCTTGTGCCCTGGGTGTGCCAGGTACCAGAGGCCTCGCACAGCGCAGCTGGGTTCACACCCACTCAGGCCAGTGCAGAGGGACAGGCGGTCTCAGCCCCTGGCCGGCCACCACTCCTGTCCTGAGCCACACCCCTGCCTGGAGCTACTCTTCTGTAAACACAACAGGGAGGAGCACCCCCTTCCCTCCCCACTGTGGAAGGGGACACATTTTGAGGGCAGAAGGACTTTGCAGAGAGACCTTGAAGAAGGCTCTTGGTCTCTCGGGGTCCCCCCTCAGCAGTGGCGTGGGGTGGTACCGCCTGCACACTTGCCTGCACCCCAGCTGGCCCTCCCCTGCCCCGAGTCCGAGTCCCCACCGGAGCCACCTGAAATGCTGGCCGGGGTGGGACCGTCGCTGGGCCAGGCTGGTGTGTGGACAGGACCTGAGACGCTCTGGAAGGGGAAGGTTTGGACCCCCGAGAGGAGCCTCAGCAAGAATGGCCCATCCTGTAGTTGCTGGGAACCCCTGGCCCGGCCTCGCTGGGGAGGAAAGAGGGTTTAGATTTCCTCCTCCTTCCTGAGCAGCTTCTGTCTCCTCTTGAGGGGGTGCGGGTAGGGGCCATGCTTCCTTTCAGTCTTCTCTGCCCTGGGAGGGGAAGTGGGGGCAGGTCCTGCCTCGGTCTCATTAATGAAGGCAGCCTGTGGAGAGCAGGGGAGGTGAGCAATGCTCTTTTCTGTCTGGTGTGCAGGCTTGGCAGTGCCCTGCGAGGGGGAGGGAAGCCGAGCGGCCAGGACACCAGTAGGTGGCTTGGATGGCCCCAGCCTCAGGGCAGATGAAGGACCAGGGCTGTGTTCCCAGAGGAAAGGGAGGGGCGACTGCCACCCGCCTACCTCTGCAGGGGTGTCCACGGCATAAAGGACGCCGTGCTCCTCAGGGCACGCTGGGAGGATGCAGAAGACACCGAGCTTCCCACTGAGGTCCTGGACCGGCCGCAGGACAGGAGCCAGGTCCCCAGCTGGGAGGCCCGGGGGCTCCTGCCGGGTTTAGTGCAGCAAGGCGGTGGCTGGCGGGTCCCCGAGTCCTCTCCCATGCCAGCCTGCTGGCTGATGACGTGTCTCCCCGTCAGTCGTGTGCGGGCCACAGCTGCCTGAGCCCCGCTCACAGGACCACGTGGCTCCCGTCAGCTCTGGCTCAGGCCCGGCACCGGGCTCAGGGCCCACGGAGGGAGGCCTGCCCCAGCCCGGAGGGATGGCTTGCCTTCGGGTACCTCCAACCCCCCTCCCGTCCAGGGGCCAGGTATCTGTTACTCATCCCTTTCCTGCCAGGCAAATCTGCAGCACTCTGCACTGGGAGACTACCTTTCTGGCCTCAGTTTCCCCATCCGTGCCAGGGGGAGGTGGCCTTTAAAGCTGAGTTCAGGTCTGTGTTTATCACCAACTCTTCCCTAAGGAGGAATGGATTTGGGCAGGTATAGAGAGGCGGGCAGGGGTAGCAGGGCCTGCCTGGGGCCTGAGGGTGCGACAGACTCTTAGAGGGCCACCGGTGCCTCTGAGCTGAACTTCCTCTTGCCAGTGACAGCAGCAGAAGCCGAGGAATGTCCATGCTCTGGGACCAGGCTGCCTGGGCTCACCCTCCCCTTCTACCACGCAGTTGCTGTGTGACCTGGGGGGGTTGCTTACCTTCTCTGTGCTGCACTATATGCCAGGACCTCCTTCATAGGTCTCGGGCAAGTTAAAGAACTTAATGTCCATTTATCACTTGGAAGAGTGTCTGGCACGTGCTGAGTGTTTTTAATAAATATTAGCCATTAGCAAATAAAGATCCAGCAGGCCTCCTGCTGGGAGTGGTGGGGAGCGGGACCACGAAGGTGCAGAAAGCCCGGAATAAACTGGTCAGTGACAGCGGCGGGTGTCACGTGCACAGGTCGCGCTGGGCGCCGGGCTGCAGCAGCGCTCTAGTTCCTATGAAGTTGCTGATGTCTTTCGGTGACATCTGGGAGGTGGGCGTTGCTACTCTCTCTGTCTTGCAGATGGGGCTAAGCCACCTGCCCAAGGTCAAGTGAGAAACCCCAGCAAAATTCTACCGGGGGGGGGGGGCACTCAGAGCTACGCTGCGTGTCCTCAGAGGCAGACCTGAGAGGGAGAGCGTGGGGGATATTGGGTGACCAGTCGCCCCGAGACATCTTCCTGGCTGGGCCCAATGCGTGTCCCCAGGGTGGGAGCGAACGTCTAACCCTGCGCTGCGATCGCCCAACCTGGGGAGTACAGAAGAGGACACACCAGCGTGGGGCGGGGTGGCAGGTCAGGCGACACCTCTCAGAGGCTGTCCTGGGCCAGAGGGACCGGGCATGAGCCGGGAGAGCAGTGGGTTGGGGACAGGCGCCTCGAGGCTGCAAACACTGACCGCTTCCAGCAGGGGCCTGTGTGGGGGAGGGGGAGGGAGGGGCAAGGGGTTAACCACCTCGTCCATGTCCACTCGGGCAGGGGGGGGACTGCAGAAGGGGGAGCAGAAGAGAGCAACTGTTGGAGCCAAGAACCCTGGGGGAGTTCCAGGAGAGCCACGTGCTGAGTTCCCCACCAGGCAGGGTCACTTCTCTCTCCCAGTGACATGCAAAGAGCTGGGATGGCCCAGGCCCCTATAGCTGCGGCCGTGGGGCTGCGCTGCCTGGAGCAGGGGCGCGCGCCCTGCAGGCCCGGGCCTGTGCACACCTTGACCCATCTGTGCTGTACCTGCATCTGCGTGTGCCTCGTTGCCCCAAGTGTCTGGACGCCTCTGCAGACCACACGTGTGCATCACCAAAAATGCCCGTGTCACAGACACCCTGAATGTCCCAGCCACTGTTGCTGGCCTCCGCCCGGGCCTCTGTTCTGTCAGTGTTTACGGAATCATCTGTTGGTCCTTGAAGTAGATTCTCCCCTTGGGGTGTCTGTCCTGAGAGTTGATACTTCCGAGTGGGAGCCCTGGGGACAGATGTCTCTTTGTCTCTGTGGAGTTGACATGTCTTTGTGATCATCTTTGTGGACCTATGTGCGTGCATCAGAAGGAGAGGAGAGAGAGAAAATCGGGAGCCAGCTAGCCCTCAGCCGCCCCTGCCCCCAGGTTCCCCTCCAGAGCCTTCCCCCCAGCTCTTGGGTGCTGGCCCTTGGCTCTGACGAAGGTCAGAAGGAAGCCTCTGTGCTCCTAACTGCATGACGTCACCCTGCCAAGGAGAACGACACCAGGTCTGCTCCTCCCGCCCGTGTCCCGCCAGCTCTCAGCGATTCCAGCGGGTGGTCCAGCGGGCACCCTGGGCAAGAGGACAGGGCAGCCCACTCCTAAGGGGCAGTGTCCGGCCAGCCCCAGGGGTCGCTGAGGACAAGGAGCTCTGTTTTGGGGTCTTGGGCCTGCCCAAGGTGCAGGGCAGTCACCCAGATGTCTAAGGCCTTCTGCCTTGCGGTAGCTGGGGGTCGCTGGGACCAGGCACTCCTACCGTCCAGCCAGGAAGGGCAGGAGGCCATGGGTCGGAGGCAGGGCCTCGGGCTCCCTTTGTGGACCATCAGTGAAGTCAGAGGCGGTCTGAGCCGGGGGTGTGGAGGGTCCCGGGGGAGGGGACAGAGATGGTAACCCGGTGCTTCCCCAGCCTGCCCTACCCCCTGAACCCTGGCTTCTCAGCCGTACCCCAGGCCTCCCCCGCACTTTGGGTGAGCCCTGGGCTGTGGGTGAGTGGAGGCCCCCCTTTGCTGAGCCTTCCTGCAGCTAGTTTTATTTCTCCTGTGGGTGCTTTCTGATCACCAGCTTGAGCTTGGAGAGGCCCTGGCGGAGGCCAGAAGAGATGCAGGAAGTCGTAATTAGGCAGAGAGCCAGGGCGCAGAGGACCCGGCGACAGCTGCTCTGCCCTGGGCGTGTGCGTGAGGCCTTGTGGTTGGGGTGCACGGGGAGGGTGTGTCACAGGCCTGCCTGGCCTCCCGAACCAGGCACGTGTGTGCCCTAACTTGTGCCTAGCCAATCATCCTATGCAGCTTAATACTACTAGTAATAATTATGATAATTTTCAAGTAACCGCGGGGTCTTATACTGTCCTGGTCCACAGGCCCGGCTCGGTGACCACCATGCTGCCCTGGTTTTCTTGGCAGTGCTATTTTAAATGATGCTGAACAGCCTGGCACGTGCTTTTTTTGACCCAAGTACAGATATTTCCAGATGCGGAGCTGCTGGTTGCAGCGGGTGCACGTTCACGGTCGATGTTAAAAGCAGAACTGACTCTCCGCTGGGAGGGGAGCAGGGGTCTGCGGGCTCCTTGTGCGACTCCCTGTACTTGGCCCCAGGCTCTGTGCACCTGTCCCCTTGGAGTCCCTGCCGTGCTGAGACTGGGGCAGACCTCCAGCGGTCACTGTGTATTCTACATCCTGAGGGCAAAGCGGGGTGAGGTAGGGCAAAAAGAGGGTATATTGGTTAGGGTACTGTCCTAGGCAGCTGGAATAAAAAGGTCCTTGACGAGCTAGTAAATCAGTCAGCCGTGGTGGTGTGCACCTGTAATCCCAGTACTTTGGAGGCTGAGACAGGAAGATTGCAGGCTGGAGGCCAGTCTCGGCAATTTGGAGACACCCTTAGCAGCTAAGCTGATTCCAAATGAAAAATAAAAAGGGCTGAGGGGTGTAGCTTGAAGGTGGAGAAATCCCTGGGTTCAATCCTATAAATGAATGAGCTGGAAGCTCATTGGTCTCTTTTGGTGCAGTCTGGGGCTAGGCAGGTCGTCCAGGCTGGAGGGGCAGCTCGGCTCCACTCAAAATGTGGCTCGCTACCCCTCCTGCTGCGGCCTTCGTCTGGCCTGGTGAAGTAACGGGGTCTGCCAGCACATCTGAGACGGGCAAGGTGGGGGGAGTGCAGAGCCCGGCCCAGGGCCCAGCCTGGTGAGCAAGGGCTACTCGGAGGCTCATGCCACTGCCAGCCCCGCTTCATAGGTGCCGCCTGCATCTCCCGTGCACAGCTGAGGGCAGGGGAGACGGGCAGTGCCACCTCTAGGTGAGCATGCAAGTACCAGCTCAAACTTTGAAGCTGGGGAGGAGAGGATGCCAAAATCTGCCCAGGCAGCTGGTGGGCTGTGGGGGGAAAGCCCTCCCCGGTGAGCCCCTGTGTCCAGAGGACAGAGACCCTGGACCCTGTGTTCCTGGGATGGGAGATAAAAGAGCGGGAGGAAGCCTGGCCGAGGGGGCTTGCTGGAGGCTGGGAGCCGTACTGCAGGAGGGAGCGGGTACTGACACAGGATTCTTGCCTTTCCTTCCTCTCTAGCCTGCGCACCTGGGGCTGAGCTGCGGCTGCGGGGAGCGGGAGCCCCAGCCCCAGCCGAGGAGCACCATGGCTGGCACCTGGCAGGTCTCCCTGGCCGCTCTCCTCCTGCTCCCTGTGGTAAGGGCTGGGACCCTCCCCTCCTCGAGCTGCTGGAGCCCAGGCTCCCCTGAGCCCCGCTCCAGAGAACCCGGGCCTTCCCCAGGCCCTCAGCTAAGCCATTCCTCCAGCTGGTGTCTCTGTCAATACCCCCACTGGACCATCCAGCACCTTTGTGCGAATTAGAGAAGAGCTTCCTTAAGATGATGGAATGGTCGGGCCGGAAATGTTACACAACTTTTACATCGCTTATGATGGTGACCTGTGTGGCCGCCTTCAGCGTTATGCAGTAGACAGCCTGCCTCACCATGGGCCGGGGTCCTGGTTCTTTGGATTTCCTAGTTGCCATGAGCCCCTGTCAGATTTGACCTCAGAAGCCTGTCTTATGCTCCTGTCTCCCCTGAGCAAGTGTGAGGCTAAGGGGAGGGGAGAGGAGGTTCCCAGGTATCACCCCACCATTCTACCCGGGAGTTTGGATCTGCAGTGGGCAAGGCTGTCCTCAGAGTCCTGGGGGACCAGTCCTGCCTCTGCTCTGTCTCCTTGTGTGACCACAGGTAAGCAGTCCCTCTCCGGGGGAGCTGCCTGCACCTGTGTGAGCGGTGGGGGTTGGACGTGGCCCTGAACGGGACCCTCAGCAGCTCAGAGGCCCAGTGACCAGTGGCTGCCTCCGTACACATTGAGGGTGTCCTAGGGGACCTTCTCCACCCTGGGGTTAGAGTTTAAATGACAGCATTCAGAGGCAGTTGTCACGAAGCAATTCACAGCTGTGCCATTACCTGGTCCTGAGCTAGAATCCGTACCTGCCAATCACCAGCCTGGGGCCACACTTTCTCAAATTCTCTGAGCCTCAGTTTCCCTCTTCTATAAATGGGGGTAGTGAGTGGGCCTCCCTGGCTGCTGCGCTGCTCCTTCACCTGCAGTGCCTGGGGGTGGGGTGGGGGGCTCTCTCTGCCCACCCTTGCTGTCACTTGCCGGTCCTCCTGCTTGTGGCCGCTGGAGCCAGACCACCTGCGTAGGAATCCCAACTCTACAATCTGCTAAGCCACGTGGCTTTGAGCAAGTGACTTAATAGCTCGGTACTTTCTTCCACATCTGTAAAATGGAGAATGATAAAAATAATACCACCTTCATAGTGTTCTTGAGACATATACACATGCAGGGCACTCACAATAACGCAGGCACCTGGCAAGGTGGGCGTGCTAAGGTTATTATGAGATGCGGAAACTCCCTCCTGGGGCGGGAGTGGGATCTATCCCAGGTCATGCACTGAGTTAGTGACTGAGGACAGTCCTCGTGGCGGTCACTGACAATGTGGACGCCAAGCCTCCTGGCCCTGAGGTCGCTGTCAGCATCCTCTTCCTGCTCTCTCCCACCCCAGGACCCTGCCCCTGGGATTTGGGCAGGAGGGCTGGTCAGTGGACTTCCCTGCCCCCTCAACCGCATCCCACATGTTCCCTGCAGGCCGCCGCCATGCACTCTGACTGCATCTTCAAGAAGGAGCAAGCCATGTGCCTGGAGAAGATACAGAGGGCCAACGACCTGCTGGGCTTGAACGACTCCTCCCCAGGTGAGCAGCGTGGCCAGGTGGTGGGCGGGGGTGTCCCCCACCCACTGACTCTGTTCCAGTTTGCAGAGAGAGGTGGCGGGCACAGGTCTCCAGGACCTTCTGCAAGCCCGTGGTGCCTTGGCGTCTCGCATCTGCCCTGGGTGTGTGTGTGGGGGGACGTGCGGCTGCCCTGCTTGGAGTGTCTGCCCCAGGTGGCCAGGTGTGGTCACTCCCGTGCCCTGGCGGCCACACTGGAGCTAGCGCCTGGCTAGGCCGTGGCTGTCAGCTTGTTAGCAGGCTGTCTGCGCCCGTGGCAGCAGGGACACAGCTGTCGCCTGCAGCTGAGCTGTGGAGCACATGGTCACCTGAGGGTAGGGGCATGGGGTCATTTCCTGTCCCCCTGCTGGCTCCCTGGGAAGCCAGGGAAGGCAGCAGCAAGCACCCCGATGGCAAAGACTGGCCGGTGTGGGGCAGCTCTGAGCTGCTGGAGAGGGACCTGGACCAGCTGGCCACCGGATGTCCAGCATCCTCAGCCTCTCTTAGATGCCCAAACACCCAGATCCCAACATTTCACACACCCTAAGCGAATGGCGGGGCCCCTGTGGTCCTGTGTCACCTCTCTCCTCCCGACTCCCCCACCGCAGGCCCTTGAGGGGTAGCGGGACTAGGGTCATTGTGCCCTGGCCCCCAGCCCCATTCCCACATCTGCCGCCTGTCGGCCTCAGGGTGGGGCTCTGCTCTGGCCAGAGGAATGCACTTTTCCCTCCAGACCCGCCCAGCTCTTCTGAGCACCATCTGTTTGAAGACTTTATTAATCTGCAGCCCAGTTAAACGCGGTCTCACTGGATCGCGCTCCGCAGACAGCTGCTTCTCGGGGAAGACCGGCTGGGAAGGGAGCTGCTCCCGGCTGTGCCCGCCTTCCCTGCCAGCCCCACGCTTGCGTGGCCCCCACCAAGGCTGGCAGTGGATGCCAGACCCCACCAACTAGGGAAACTGAGGAAGGGGCCCAGACAGGTGCACGGATGGAGGGAACCTAGACTATCTGAAGACTAGTTGACCCGAGGTGGGGCGGGGAAACGGGTTGCTGAGGGTAGGGGTATCTGGAACACATGCGTGAGTCTGGGTTCCCAGCGCCCTGCCCCCCAGCCCAGGCACCTGTGTCTCAGGGTAGAACCACAGACAGCCAAGAGGGAAGAGCAAAGGTGAGGGTCATTTAATTGACCGCATCCATTGAGCCCTGGGCCAAGAGAAAGGACAAGACAAGCTTGCCATCGGGGATGGCCTGGCCGAAGCCCCGGGCGAGGGAGACAGGTATAAGGACAGTCCACCCAGGAGGGGCAGGCCAGTGCTAGAGTCTCACCCAGGCTGGCCATGCTCAGGACAGGAAGCAGAGGTCCTCGGTGAGGAGGGTGGGAGGGGTGTATGGAGAAGGTGGCACTGAACCTGGATCCTTGGCGCTCACAGCCGGCCGCAGGTCAGCAGGACTTTCAGCAGCACAAACTCAAGCAACCGTCTGAGCCCATTAAATGAGAACCTCCGGCGGTCACAGCCATGTCGTGTTCCAGTGCACCTGCCCAGGTGACTCTGGCGGAAAGCTGGAGCTGCACTGGGGCCAGGCGATGGGTGGGCATCGTGGCAGGTGGAATTGAGAGAATGGGAGAAGGCTGCAGGCCAAGGGATCTGCAGGAACAAGAGCCCAGGAAGCAGGAGCACCAGCTCTGCGGCTCTTCCTTGTTCTGGGCCTTAAGATCTCCTCTTTTAAATGAGGGGGTGGATTGGATCATGTTAATAGCCAATCCTCATATAGACTTACTGTGTTCCGGGCCCGGGGCTGGGTTTATTACCACCCCTATTTCATAGGCAAGGTTATCCACCTTGCCTAAGGACCAGTCCACGAAGAGGCAGAGGTGGAACTTGGACTCAGGCAGCCTGTTCAAGCTGGGACGCCCTCCCCCACCCCCCAATGTCATCTCTAAGTCCCGGTGTACCTGCCCCTCCTCCACCGTCATCAGCTGTGGGCCTTAGAAGGGCAATTAACACCTTAATTTTCTTCTCCACAAAGTGGAAGAAAAACTACCTGCCGCCTAGGATCGTCCACTTGCACGATGAGCCCTGTGGGAGGTGGTGTTTGCTGGGTTCTGCACAGAGGCACTGTGGTTATTACCAGCGCCTCTCCTAGCGTTCCTCCTGCTGGAGGGAGAGGTCAGAGGTGGAGGTGGAAGAGGTGGGAGAGGGGCCTTGATGTGGGCCTAGGGGCCGGGCTCGTCCTGGCTTCGCAGAGGCTGAGGCTGTTTGCTTTAGGAAGGACTGGGATGGACTGAGGTCTCAGCCTCAGTGGCCAGCTCAGGAAGGAGACAGGGGGGGGAGCAGGGTGAGGGAGGCCCCTGGGGAAGGCTGGCCTGAGGAGAGCACCTCCCATCTGTGTGGTTGCTCACCGGGCTTCAGGACAGGCCACCTCTGGGCCCCTTTCCAGGGCGCTATCTCCCTTTCAGCCGTCAAGGGATGCCCCTCACTCCCCCCAAGCCCTATTCGAGCCACAGTCCTGCTCCTAGGGGCGTCCTCAACTGACCCTGGGCTTCTTGGCTCCAATTAAACACACTTGTGAAATGCAGGCAGTGACCCCTACACGGTGCAGCTTGTGACAGCTCGCCAGGTTCATTGCAAGATGCTAAGTCTGGGTCCCACCCCAGGCCCAGGTCATCAGCGTTTGGGTGGGGTTTCCGAGCTGGTATGTGCTGAAATCCTCTAGGTGATTCGAAAGTGTCCCCAGGTTCGAGAACCTCTGGTTTGGCCAGAGAACACCGGGCAGGGTGTCCATGCAACGTCAAGCTCGAGAGCAACCCCCACAGCACAGGCCCGGGAGCTCCTTCCCAGCCAAGACCAAACCTGACAGTAACCGGGGCTGGCAGGTGTGCAGTCTGCGGTTAACCTCGCGTGCCCGTGCTGTTCTGAGCACACACCCGCAGGGATGCTGGCTCAAGGGCAGCCGATGCCCTTGGAACGCTTGCAAATAGGCAAAGAACGTCTGACAGTGTGTGCCAGTGCCAGCGGGCATGTTCACACGTGTGTGTATACACGCTCGTGTGTATAGCCGTCTGGTCATTGGGTGATTCTGTTGTGTGAACTTCACGGAGTGCCCTGACCCAAGCTTGCGTGGCACAGTCCCGTCTCCTGAGAGAGCCCTCGAGTGCATCGAGAGGTGCTGTAAACACAAGGTGTGCAAGGCTGAGAAATGTGGCATCCCGTTCACAGCAAATGTTCTTACATAAGGAGAAGTACAGTCTAAACTGAAGATAATAGTTATAGGTGGAGACAGGAGGATCACAGGTTCAAAGCCCGCCTTAGCAACTTAGGTAGATCCTGTATGAAAAAAAAAAAAATGGAAAGGCCAGGGGTGTATAGCTTGCAGATAGAACTGCCCCCTTGCCCAGGGTTCAATTCCCGGTACCAAAAAAAAAAAAAAAAAAATTATAGTATAGTAAATATGAAACCCACTAACATAGCTGTTTATGCTCATTATCAATTATTCTGTACTGTACACTATTGTATTGCTGACCTTTTATAAGGCCGGCCTATGGTACGTGCCTTTGCTCCAGCATTACCGTAAACACAGTGTGTCTTATTACCATGGCTGTGACGTCACTAAGCCCATCATTGACCTGGATGTCGTTGTGTGGTACACGAATGTATATAACTTTTATATATTAGTATGTATTTTATGTGTCTTCCCATAATTATTTGTGTGTGTATGTGCGTGTGGCTTTGGGGACTGAACTCAGGGGCATTCTATCTCCAAGCTACAGCTACAGCCCTTTTTAGTTTTTATTCTGAAACGGGGTCTCGCTAAGTTGCTGAGGGCCTTGCCAAGTTGCTGAGGCTGGCCTCGAACCTGCCTCAGCCTCCCAAGGACTGGGATTGCAAGCGTGTGCCACTGCGCCCGGCTCCCCATAATCTTTTAAATCTAGTAAAGGGGCGCACTAGAGGTGAGGGGTTGGAGCTCCCAGCATGGCGCCTGCATTCCCACCAACCTCTGCTCCTCCTCTGTCCTAGATATGCGACCCCAGAGATCGGAAGGAAAGGCAGTGTGCAGGGAGAGGGAAGCCGCCGGAGCTCAGCTCAGGGGCAGCTGGCAGGGGTGACCAGCAGAGTCCAGGGAGGTGGCCACAGGCAGAGGAAGCAACTTGTTGTCTGAATGCTCAATGAGGCCCGAGTGCTCCCCCCCCAGCTCTGTCACGTGACCCTCAAAGGGCGTGGTTGAGGCCAGAGGTGGTGGTCACTGGCCAGCCACACTGCTGGTCAGAGCCAGCTCGGGCCGGTGCCCAGGTCTGCTGTCCCAGTGGGGGCGCCCTTTCTGCTGCAGTGCTCCTGGGGCCGGAAGGAGGGGAGGGAAAGGCAGGGCCGTGCGTGGGAACAGCTTCGCCCAGGCCCCGCAGCCTCTGCTTTCCTCCGTGGCCAGCCAGCCCCGCCTATCCTCAGGGCTGCAGGCCTCCGTCGGCCTGGACACGGTCTCTGCGTCCAGGCAGTTGTTGGGTCCCGCACACTGGAGGAGACGGACAAGGAGAGCCTGTGCAGTTGGGACGGGGACAGGAGGGAGAAGGCTTGGGGGCAGGATGCAGCTGCTCGCTGTGCCCTGGGGTCTGTCCAGGAGGTCACGGACCTCGAACCAGCCCCCTGCAGCCTCATCAGAGCGGCTTGGAGGAGGGAGCCAGCTTGGGCCGGGCCCAGGCTCCCGTCCTGGAGCAGGTGGGCTTGTGCCTGGGCCTCATGGCTGCTCTGAAACTGAGCAGGAACTCAACCTCAGAGGCACTTACCCCTGCAGGCTGGATGCCCTATCTGACAGCCTCCATTTCTATCTAGACCCTTGTCTTCCTTTAGCCCGGCCATTCTCAAACTTACATCAGACTGTATCCCAGAGGGCTTGCTAGACTACATGAGGCTGGTGCCTACCCGCCAAGTTTCTGAGTCCTAGGCCTGGGCAGGGTCCGAGCACCGGGGTTTCCTGCAGGTTCCCAGGTGGGGTCCACATTTTGAGAACTGCTAACTTCCAAAGGTGGGGGGCCGTGTCTTTGACTCACCACCACCACCACTCACCTCCAGGAGGCCTCATCGTATGGAACGGGAAACCTCAGCTGTGAAGGAAGTTCAGCCAATTGAATCATTTTTTTACCTTTGAGTTATGTGCTCAAATGGGGGCCTTGTTCTGACAATACCTGAGCATCCTGGGTGGCTTCTGGAAGCAAGGACCTCGGCTTTGTCTGTTGCTCTGGCCTCCCAGGTCTCACGAGTTCTGAACGCAGCGTGGAACTGGACAAAATCATCACCATGACAACCTGAGATTAGCTCCTTATTTTGTTCCAGGGGAAGGCTAATAGCGCTTGCATTCTCTCTCTGTTTGACTCGCCTAAGTGGACTCTGTCCCTGATGCTGTCACGACTCGCTGCCACCCTTGGCTGCTTTATGTAGAACGCCCTAGGTGGGGCCAGGCCAGAGTGTGTGCAGTATCCCTGGTTGTGCGATGCCCGAATCCCCCCCCCCCGACCAAGATCCACCGTGGGGGCCAGTGCAGACCTAGCCAGGAGGGCCTGTTGTAGAATTGGGAATAAGAGAAGAGGTAGACCCCAGCAATTTAGCAAGACCCTGTTTCAAAGTAAAAAAAAAAAAAAAGAACAAAGAAAAGACTAGGAGTGTAGCTTGCAGGTGGATGCCCAGTATCAGTTAAATCCCTAGTACGAAAAAAAAAAAAAAAAAAAAAAAAAAGAGAGAGAGAGAGAGAGGTGGAAAGGGAGGTCTGGGGCAGCTGTCAAGAGTGGCAAGGTCGCTCAAGACCTGTTCTGGTGTTCAGGCTTCTTGGGGGGGGGGCAGGAGAAGGGCCTTGGTGTGCGCTGCACTTGACCTTCTCCTCCCTGACGCATGCTTTCCTGGCTGCTGGGTCGTTGCCTGTCCTGGTTTTTCTCCTCAGGCTTGCTTGCCAGCGTGTCTTCTGAAGTTGGCAATCTCTCTTCTGCAGGGGCCAGGCCCGTTCTCTCTCTTGTCTTGTGAGTGCCACTGTCTCCTTAGATGGCCGTTCAGGTCTTGGCCTTCCTAGCATCCCTGCTGCCCACACCCAGTCCTCCGTCCTCTGGTTCTGACGCCTCCTCCTTGCACTATCTCAAACTGAACATCTCCTACACTAAAATCTCGATTTCCAACCTGGTAATTCCCATTCTAGCTGGCCATGGCGGTACACACCTATGACCCCAGCTACTCAGGAGGCTGAAGCTGGAGGATCTCAGATTTGAGGCCAGCTTCAGCAACTTAGCAAGACCCTGTCTTAAAGTAAAATAAAAATCCCCCTCCATCTGCTGCTCCCAGAGCCCCCCACCCCCATCCATCCACACCAGAAACCTGAGCATGTCCATGGTACCTCTAGTCCCTCTGCTATATGACTCAGGATGGCCTGGGCCGTGCTGCATTAACAAATAACCCTAAGATCTCGGAGACGGAGCCAGTGACATTTCCTGCTCGCACACGTCTGGGGTCAGTGTGGCCGGCGGAGGGGGAGAGGGAGCCCTGCTTCTCACATTCGAGGATCCACACACCTCCGGGCTTGGAGCGCCGCTACCTCCACACACAGCCCCTGCATGTAGCACCCAGGGGTGCCGCAGAGGGTGGGAGGCGAGGCTGTGGAAGGCGTTAATAGCTCAGTCCTGTGCTGTGGGGTGACCACTAACTGACTCTGGCACCCTTGCTGGCCATTCCACATGTCAGGCCAGCCTGTCCCCAAGCCCTGACCTCTCTGCCTCCAGACTCTTCTGCACACAGGACTGTTTGTCATCTCTGCTGCCATCACCTCGCGTCAAGCCCCTTCACCCCTCCCCTGGACCACAGTCATGTCCTAACTGATCTTCCACATCTGTTTTTCGGCTCTTGAGATGTGTCATCTCCCCACACCACTGAATCAGATATTGTGACTTCTGGTCTTAAAACCCCTCTGTTGTGAGCAGAATAAGGCCCCTGCCCCGTCTGGAGAGGCGTGCCACGTTCTATTCCCAAACCCTGTGCATGTGACAACGGGCAAAAGAAAGGCCTAATTTGCATATGCAGTTAAGCTAACCGTCTTGAGATGGGGAGGTTATCCTGGGTGATTGGAGATGGATCTCATGTGGTCATGAAGTCTTTATGAGTGAGAGAAGACAGGCAAATCAGAGAGGCATGCTAAGCTGGCTTTGAAGATGGGGGAGGGACCACGAGCCAAGGGGTGCTGGTGGCATCTTGAGTCTGGAAAAAAACCCCCCCCCCCCCCCGAGAGCCTCCAAAAGGAGTGTGGCTCTGCTGACACCTTAGTTTTAGCCCAGGGTGACCCATTACAGACCTCGGACCTCCTGAACGGCAAGGTAATAATTTGTGCTGTTTGAAGACACTAAGCTTGCTTACAAACGTCCAGAAGCAGTAGGGCACCAGATGCCCATCCGGCGGCCTCTCGGTGTTCAGCATAACGTTCAAAATCATCAGCTCGAGCCAGCAGCCCGGGAGTTCTGCGAGGCACAGGCTGCGTCCTTTGTCTTCACTCCTGTCTTGCTCTGCTGCGTCTGACTCATAGTCCCGACTTCCTATTTCTTGAATAATTGAGTGGATGAGGGGGAAGGGTAGAGACAGGGGGAAGACGGGAAGGGGAATGGGGGCCGGGGGAGCAGAAGAAGAAGAGGCTCCTTGGACTCTCCCAAACCCACCAGAGCTAAACTGTGAGGACACCGGCGTGGGCGGCAGAGGGGGGTGTAGAAGCTGGGTGAGTTCTGTGTGAGTGAGTGGCAGGAAAAGAAAGCCCACCTCGTGTCCCCCTGAGATCCAGGGTTGTGAGCCTCCTGTGGCTCAAGGATGTTGGCCACCAAACCCAGATGCTGGGATGGGGGCCCTGGGCTCATGGAGTCCGCTTCTAGCCGGCTGACTTGGTGCTGCAGGAACAGCTTCCAGGACTTGGGAGGGGACCCAAGACAGGGACAGGGGTCACCAGGAGGACTTGGGGAGTCGTGGCAGATGGATCCTTAGTGTTCCCAGGCCATAGGGTGGGGGGGATCCAGAGGCAGATGCCCTTGGCTCCAGCTAGCCCCAGCCAGCTCTGAAGCTCCAGCGGGTCTTTGGGGGATCTCTCTTCCAGATTTGAGCTCTGCTCACTCAGAGTTGGGAGTCCCAAGAGACACATCAACCTTGCTGTGCACCCTAGGAATGTAAACCATGGCAGAGGAGACCAGAACTTCAGTCCTGGACTTCCAGTGTAGCTACGGAGGGGAGACCCTTCCCTTCCCCAGCTCGGCCCTCAAATGTAAACTTCATGACTTTGTTTTCTCCACCTCTAGATGGTCCTCGGCATGTGGTAGGCACTCAGTAAACTGTCATTAAGAGAATGCTTCCACCAGGAGTGCTGGCACAGGCCGGTAATCCCAGTACTTGGGAGGCTGAGACAGGAGGATGGCAGGTTCAAGGCCATCCTCAGCAACTTAGTGAGGCCCTCAGCAACTTGGTGAGACCCTGTTTCAAAATTAAAAAAAAAAAATAGGGCTGTGGATTTAGCTCAGGTGTAGAGCACCCCAGGGTTCAACCCCCCCCATGTCTCTGCTCAGCTGTCACGTCTTGCCTTGACCTCTAACCCAGGCACCCCCTTCCCCTCGCCCCTGCCCACCCCTCAGCTCTCAAGTTCCCTCTCTGTCTCTGGAGTGACCTCCTGACCTCAGCAGGGTCAGCTGACAGTGGCAGCTGTCTCTGCCAGGGCTAATGTTCCACATTACGGGAACATCTGTTGGCTGGGGCTCCTGGGGCACTGGCCAGGCACGGCCACGGAGCGTGGCCGCTCCACGGTGAGCATCAGCTGCGGCAGCCAAAGATAAGCTGCCGGGTCCCTTTCAAGGACGTGATGTCACAGCCAATTGTGTGCTGGCGAGAAGTCCTGCCGCAGTGTGTAGATGGGAACCAGCCGCAGTGGCCTGTTGCTGAGCCTGGCGCCCCTCCCCCGACCTCTGTGTTTTTGGCCTCCCGGCGTGCTGTGCGCAGAGCTTTCTGTGACACCCCCAGCTCCCAGACGCTGCCATTCCATGAGTAGGATGCTATAGCCAATGCCATTGGGTGTGAATTCCCAAACAGCGAGGTCTGCAATTGGAGAGGCAGGGTTTTCTGTGCCCAGAGGTTGCAGATAGCTCCTTCCCACATCTGGACTTCCTCTGCTCCCCAGGACTCCCTCTCCACACCCTCCGTGCTTCGCATCTTGTTCCTGGGCGGGCTCTTACCACTTCCCATAAGGAGGAGCAAGAATGAGCAGCGGGCAGTGCGGCTCCAGTGAAGGAATCAGGTGCTACCAGCAAAGCTCGTAATTGCTGGCGATGTGTGTGTGTGACTCAGCCAGATACCCGTTTTGGAAAGCTGACAGTCAGAGCCACGTGGGGTGCAGGGAGGTGACCCAGGAGGAGGCTGTTCCTGCCGTCCCTGCGAAGGGCGATGGATTTTACAAACATCTGGAGGGCACGTCAGCGGGGCTTGACATGGACCAGGATGGAGGAGGCGGAGGGGTGAGGCCGCCGAGACAGGTTTGGCGGGGCGAGCTGAGCCGAGCAAGGACCGCCGCTCCTGAGCTGGAGTTGTCTTGGATCCTGGAGGTGGGAATGCCTCGCAGGTGACTGGCCCTGGGCTCAGCCTCTGAAAGGGGCTGAAGACCGAAGACCCGGAGTGTCTGCACGTCATTCTGTGAAGCCCCTGAGCAGGCCAGGCTCATCCAGGGCGAGCGGGCAGTGTTCCTCGTCCGAGTACCAGCTGGGAGCCAGCTTCCTGCTGCAGGCCTGCCCTGGGAGGCCAGGGGAGCAGCAGCCTTAGGACAGCTAGTCCCCCCACAGGAGACCCCCACTAAGGAGGGTCCTGCTCTGGCCAGGTGCTCCTCCCCTCCCCACCATCCTGGAGAAGGGGGTGGTGGGCAGTGTCAAAGCAGGTGAGGGCTCCCTTTCTACCCTGGGACCACTGCAGTGGCCTGTTCCAGTAGTCTTTCAGGTCAAGGACTGAGCCCTCCCTCAGACAGGGAGTCTTGCCTTTTCTCCTCTTCCACTGCTTTTGCCCTCTGCAAGGGCCTGGCTTATGAGCAGTCCAGTACACGTGTGTGTGTGTGTGTGTGTGTGTGTGTGTGTAGTGTATGCATGAGCTCACATGTGTGGCACATGTTATGCATATATATGCACACAAGCTTGTCACCTGTATTGTGGGATGTGTGTGTGTGTGGTACATGTGTGTGTTTGCACATGTGTGGTGCTTCTGTGTGTGGCTGATCCAGGCCCTCCCTCCTGGTTCTCTCCCTGCAGGCTGCCCCGGCATGTGGGACAACATCACGTGTTGGAAGCCCGCCCAAGTCGGTGAGATGGTCCTGGTCAGCTGCCCTGAACTCTTCCGAATCTTCAACCCAGACCAAGGTGGGTGTAGCCCAGAGCCTTCAAGCTGCACTGGTCCAGCCTGCTCCCTGATTCAGCCCAGGCCCGCCCAGGAGATAAGCCAGGCACCCCATGATCCCGTGGGCAGACAGTCTCTGCCCCGGAGGCTGAGCTCTGGAGGAGAGGATGGAACTGCAGACCCTCGTGCAAACCCAGAGGTGCAGAAGTGTCCACTCAACTTGGTGCCGGGCACACAGGGACACCTGGGCATGCGTCCTCTTGGGGGCTAGCTGGGGTCGATGCCAGCTCATCCTCCTAAGGACCTTGAGCGACCTTGTTCGGCCAGGTGGGCATGTGGCATGGCGGCTCCCTCACAGGGGTTCTCTGTGAGCATACAGTGGGGTTAGCTGGCATCTTCACTGTCACAAAGTCACAGAGATTCTCAGAGGTCCCGAGGAACACACGGACAGGGACATGCAGCTGGTCGCCCTCCAGCATACCAGGAGTGTGAAGAAAACTCACCACATCCACACGTCCACACTCGCAGACCCTATGTGGGCACGGAGCCCAGGCTACCACAGCAGGCAGGCATGTGTCTTCTAAGCACAGTGTTCTCTTGGTGCCCGCTTGCCTTGGGCAGCTGAGAGGGCTCAGGGGAGGAGGAGCTGGGGGCTCCTGGGCACCAGGAGAGGATGCTGGTCACACGGAAACAGGGGAGTTCCTGACGTGTGCACGCTGGCTTGATGGACAGGTGTGCGGTGATGCCCTCCCTGCAAGGGAGGTCTGGCTGGCTGGGCGGGGGTCACGAGGAGCTCAGTTTGGGGCGTGTCTGTTTCAGATCTCTGGGGCCATGGAGGTGCTGTGGCGAGATCTGGGGCCCTGTGCCGATACGGAAACCTGTGGGAGTGGGAGCAGTGGCCAGCTCTGTGGGGCAGGAGGCAGGGACCCAGGGCCTGGGAGCTGAGCAGTGTCCTGCCCAAGGGCAGGAAGCACTAATGGCCCCTTGCCCCAGGGGGACCTTGTCTTGTCTGAGAGGCAAATGGCAAAGCCAAGGACAAGGGCTTGCAAGACATGGCAGAGAGATAGTAGCACTTGTTGGGGCTCCAGGCCCACCTCTGGCTCCCATCCCAGGACCAGAGAAGGCAGGGTCTGTTGGGTCTGTTTACCACACTCCGTATGGCTCTGCCTCATGACCCTCCCGCCCAGACCTCTGTGACCCAGGAGAGTGGTGGCCGACTGTCCCGCCCAGGGGCTTGGGGTCTAACCCAGAGGTGCACAGCAGGGAGGGGCGTCTGTAATTCAGCCCAATGCCCGATTCATTCCCCTAGGAACCAACGTCACCCTTCCTCCATGCCTGCACTGCTTTCATTCAGTCATTTTTTTAACGTGCATTGAACATCTACTGGGGGTCGGATTCAGTGCCAAGGCTGCTTCTTTCCACAGCAGCAGCCGCAGAAAGCAAATGTATCCGCAGCGCAGTGAGATCTCCTGGAGACACCCCTTCCTCCAGCTTCAGCCCTCTGGCAGGCGGGGTGAAGCAACACCCAATTCTTAATGGCTCATTAAGGCGGGCCTTTTAGCACCTCCATTCACAGGGCTTGATTGGTGGGACTGCGATTCCACTTCCAAGGGAGCGAAGGGGAGCTTGGAAAGTCTCTTCTTTCTGGCTTCCCAGGAGCTCCTTGGCAGCCGCGCTCGAGCTCTGCAGGCTGTTGGAGATCCTGGAGCTCGGACCTCTCTCCTTGCACATGCCGCTCTGCCTTTCTGCTCTAGAGGCCGAGGTGGATGTCTCCCAGGCCTGGTGGCCCCCAGCTTCCTCCTGCCTTCTGGGCCCCCAGAAGCACTCTCTCCAGAATTTGGGGGTGGGGACGAGGGAAGTGGTCGTTGAGAACAGACCCCCCCCTTCTGCAGCCCCGCTTACCGCTGCTCTCTCTCTCTGTCTCTCTTTCTGCTGCAGTCTGGGAGACCGGAACCATCGGTAAGAGGAACCTTGGTGAGGGCAGACTGCTGTCCATGTGTCTGTCTGTGTATCCAGGAGATCCCCGGCTCTGGCCGCTGGGATCGGGATGGGGTGGGGGTGGAACGGCAGGCTCATCAGGGATCGGATTCTTGTCCCCTTTCCCCTCCCCCTACTCCAACTTGATCATCCTGCGGGTGGGACACGGGAGGGTGGGGACACATCCCTTGGCTCCAGGCCCTCGCAAGCTTGTTTGGAAGAACAAGAGTGGCAAAGGAGGGGTTAGAAAACAAGCTCACACAGGCATGGGGGCAAAGGCAAGCGCGGTGCGGACCTGCGCCGAATCCACGAGGATACAGACATCCCCAGTTGCTGAGGAGCTGGGATGGACAGAAAGCAAGAAGGAGAGAGAGGTGACCTAATGATACCGCATGTGGGCGGGGTAGATAGTGAGAAGATCACTGGAGGCTTCCTGGAAGAGGTGGCATGTCAGCTTGAAAGTAGGATTTTGAGAAGAGGCGATGAAACGGGGGTTTGTTGCTAGGCTAGCCTGGGGTGTGGGCATAAGAAGAGGGTGGAATGCAAATGAAGTGTAGGGAGAGACAGTGCTAGGAGGCACGCCTGAAATCCCAGCTGAGCAGGAAGATCACAGGTTCAAGGCCAGCACCTGGTAACTTAGGGAGACATTTTTTAAAAAGAGAAAAAATAAAGAGGTAGGGGTGTAGCTTAGAGTGGGCTCAATCCTCACTGCAGAAGATAGGAAGGAGCCGGGCATGGTGGCACACGCTTGTAATCCCAGCACTTGGGAGGCTGAGACAGGAGGATCCGGGTTCGCGGCCAGCCTCAGCTACCTAGTGAGGCACTCCGGAACTTAGTGAGACTCGGTTTCAAAATAAAGAATAAAAAAATAGGGCTGGAGGTATAGCTTGGAGGTAGAATGCCCCTGAGTTCAATTCTCAGTAACAAACAAAAAAAAAAAAGATAGGAAGGGAGGGAAGAAATAGAGAAAGAGGAAGGAAGGAAGGAAGGAAGGAAGGAAGGAAGGAAGGAGAAAAAAAAGAAAAAGTAGGGGAGGAGAAATGCCCAAGGATGAAGTCTTTGGATTTCTGGCTTCCCTCTGGGGAAAAGCAGACCTGGAGGCAGAGATGGAGGGCTGAGCGCCCGCCGAGGAAGCCCCAAGCCTAGACCCCGTGGCTGTTCTTTGCTCTTTCCCATTCCCTCCCCCTCTCCACTGGGGAGGCCCTCGGTGTCCGGATC
>PVLC010001938.1:85901-127517 GCA_004027655.1 Graphiurus murinus
CCCCCCCCCCCCCCCCCCCCCGCCCCGTCCCCCGCCCTTGGGACCAGGCACATCCTCCGCCAGGGAAAGCGAGCTGCATAAAATGGCAAGTTGGCACACCAGGAGTTTTGACACCTGACCACATTTGTGTTTTGCAGGAGAGTTTGATTTTACTGACAGTAACTCCTTGGGTCTCTCAGGTAAGGGATTGGCTGGGGCCAACCCTGGGCTGGCTGGCCAGAGGGAGTCTGCTGACCTGGGAGCCTCAGGGCCCGTCTCGGGCTGGGCCTGGCGCCTGGCCTGGCACTCGGGCTGGGCACTTCTGTGATGTGGGTACAGGTTGTCTCCGTGGAGAACTGCACTTAGGGGTAAAGGCAGAACCCGGCACAGACCATTTCAGAGGAATCTCAGATCTCTTGAAGCCCCGTTGTGGATTCTAAGAACCCCCTGATTAGATGGCCCCTGATAATTCTGAACTCCAGGATTCAGAACAGAGGTTCTCAAATGAAATGTGCACATCACAGTCAACGAGCAGGATTGTTAAAACACAGAGTTCAGCCAGGCGTGGTGGTGCACGCTAGTAATCCCAGCATTTGGGAAGCTGAGACCGGAGGATCCGGGTTCGTGGCCAGCCTCAGCTGCTTAGTGAGGCCCTCTGCAACTTAGTGAGACCCAGTTTCCAAATAAAGAATAAAAAATAGGGCTGGGGGTATAGCTCAGAGGTAGAATGCCCCTGAGTTCAATCCCCAGTACTGCAAAAACAAACAAAAAAAACCAAAACCAACCAACCAAACAAACAAAAACAAACAAAACACAGAGTCCAGATTATTGCTAGCCGGTGTTCCAGGTAAGGCCAATGGGCGGACCTGGGGTGGGCGCCCACATGGGAACTACTGCCCTGCAATTCGGTGCTCTGATGAAGTTTCAGGGACAAAGCCGCCTGGCTATGTAGACACTGTCACCCCAGGGATTTCACAATCTGGGGACCCTTCCACCTTCTTCCATCTTCTTTGGAGATTTCAGTCGAAACAGTGTTCATGCCATAGTCCTGGAACAAAAAGATTTATACTCTTCTGAGCCTACTCTGTGTTATAAAAAGGAAAAAATAAAAAATAAAAGAAGGAAAAGAAAAGAAAGGAGATGGCTTTTCCCTCTTGCACACTTTTTCAAACACATTGTTTTTCAAAACAGCTTCCTTTTCCTCTTCCCACCTCCCCAAGATGGGTGGACAGAGCTGGGAGGGGCAGGGATCTGGACAAGGTGCCGATTCTCCAGGGACAGGCCGACTTTCTCAAGTGTTTAGAGGGCCTTGGAAGGAGACTGCCAGTGCCCCCGGAGGCTCATTTCCTGGAAGAAGGGACAGCCTGCGAGGAAGTGAGCTCTTCTGCTTTCCCTGGGCCCGCCAGCTTTTCTCCCTCACCTGGGTCACAGGGCCCTGCTTTGGAGAAGCGATGGGCACCAGCCTCCTCCCCCTGGGTAGAACTCGCTTCCTGGCAGGCTCCCCCGTGCCACTTCCTCGAGTCCCAAGAAATACCTTTCCAAGTGTCTTGGCTGAGGAGAATTGGTCTCAGATCCCTCGACAGAATCAGCTAGGATGGAAAAGCGTGTGTGTGTGTGGGGGGGGGGGGTTTCCCTCTCTCAGCCTCTGCTTCCTGCCGTCTGTCTCCCAATTTATGCCTCCTTCCTGACCTCCCCAGACATAGCCCTGGCTGCCCCCTGTTTCTGCAGATCTCTCTTGTTTTACACAATTTCCTGGTCCCTGAATCCTGTGAAAGGAAGAACCACCTCTCTGTGTGTCCTAAGTGGCCAGGTGAATCCCAGGTGCCCTGTAGGGCCACACTCAGGTTTTAGCTAGAGGAAAGGGGGCTGCCTTCCTTCTCCCCTCCCTTGGACATCCTCTACAGGCCTTCCAGTAAGGGGAGAATGACATGACGCGTGCAATCATTAGAGACTCCAACAGCAAAAAGCTGCCCTAACTTTATTTTGTAGCTAGTAAATTCATTTTGCGATGCTGCAACTGGCCCTCTTCTTCAGGTATTCCACAAAATAGCCTTAAAATCAATCAGAAAAAATTAAAGTGGCAGTAAAGAGACCACCAAACTCTGAAAAGCAAAACTTAAAAAACAAAAACACCCCAAACTGAACATATATCTTAATCAGGTTCTGTGCTAGTTTTGTGGAGGTCTGGCCCCTGGTTGCCCCTTTAGTGTATGATGTCGAAGCCGGGAGGGTCCGAGAACTTTGACGGAACATATCACCTGTAGTTGTGTGCCCAAGACCCGCACCACCTGCTCACCTGAGCAGCACCTGAGGGGATTCCTAGGTGCACCCAGGTGTCCTGTTGAGCATCTCTGGGGATGCTGGGGGTGGGAATTGCCTCTGCGATCAGTCTAGATGCCTTCTGCACATTGACATTTGAGAAGTGATGGTCCAGGGCCCCAGGGGAGGGCCATTTCCTGGTGAGTATCTGGGACTCTTCCAGAAGGAGGCATGCAGGGGTGCTGGCTTTAGCAGGCTACCTCTCCTCTCTTGGCTAAGAGGTCAGCTACAGAGGACACGCAGGTTTCCAGGAATTCCTGCGGAAGCAGTGATCCCTGCATGTGCACGTCAGGGCTCTCCGAGGTGCTTCCCGGGCCTCACGGAGCTTCCTTTTCTCTGCAGACGAGGGGGTGGTGAGCCGGAACTGCACGGAGTACGGCTGGTCCGAGCCCTTCCCACACTACTTCGACGCTTGTGGCTTTGATTATGACCCTGGGAGTGAAGACCAGGTGAGCACCTGTACTTGGCCAGGAGTGGCATGGCCGGCTGAGGGCTGAGGAGAGAAGTCCCTCAAAGGCATCCTGAACACCTGCTGCACACCTAAGCCGAAGCCGAAGGCAGGAGGGCCAGGAGGGCGAGACCTTCCCTCTCTGGGGCTGAGGAGCAGCTGCTTGAGCTCCCACCACCACCTCCTGTCCCACCCCCTGGCTGTTCTTCCAGGACACGACCTTACCTGTGACCTTGCAACTGAGGGTCACTGCTGGGCCTGGCAGGGGCTTCCTGTGCCCTTCTCTAGCTAAGGCTGCTGTCCGTTTTGACTGGTCTGTGCTCCTGCCTTCAACAAGCTTTCTTTTTTTTTTCTTTCTCTTTTTGTATGCACTGGGGTTGGACTCCAGGGCCCGTTGCATGCTGGGCAAGTGCTTGACCACTGAGCTACCCCACCGAGCCTCAGCACCTATGGAGCGTGGGGTGGAGGGAGTGGCTCAGCTGGAGCAGCGGTGGTGCAGACCAGATCCCTAGGAGGAGGCAGGGAGAAGGAGCGTGGCACTGGTCCAGGAAGTCTGGGAGCAGGTCTTGGGGAGGGAGCCCACCTGGCACCCAACATATGCTGTCCCCTGCTTCAGGATTATTACTACCTGTCGGTGAAGGCCCTCTACACGGTCGGCTACAGCACCTCCCTGGTCACCCTCACCACCGCCATGGTCATCCTGTGCCGCTTCCGGTGAGGCCCTAGTAGGGTTCGAGCCCGCGTGAAAACGCACCTCCACCTCCATGCAGATAGACCCCCAACCGGTCCTCCGGTGTCGGCCCTAGACAGTCCCTTGGAAGGCATCCCCCTGCCCTAGCACAGCAGATGGGAAACCTGCCCTCGGAGAGGGCAACAGCCTTGTGCAGGGTCACGCCGCCAGGCAGAAGCTGATCAAGAGCCCCGCTGGCTTTTATCTTCCTGGTCTAGAGAAAGACCCCAGGAGGGAGAAGTCTGGCCCCAGGGAGTAGGGAGGCCACATTGCAGGAGCCTGGAAGTCCGTGGGATTCCAGAGGTGGGACTAAGGCGGTGGCCCAGGGGGACCCCGTTGAGACAAAGCCGGGGGTGGGCCCAGAGCAGAGCCAGAGGGTCCCTCGCCTTGGGGTTCACGGCCTCCTCCGCCTGCCCGGCCGCGCAGGAAGCTGCACTGCACTCGGAACTTCATCCACATGAACCTGTTCGTGTCCTTCATGCTGAGGGCCATCTCCGTCTTCATCAAGGACTGGATCCTGTACGCCGAGCAGGACAGCAACCACTGCTTCATCTCCACCGTGAGTGACCTCCGCGGCCCTCCCCGCCACCCGGCTCCCGCTGCCTGCCTGGCACCCTGAGGCCCAGCGTTCCCGGGTGAAGACCTGGTAGAGCAGTGCAGGGAGGTGGGGGTGCAAGTCCCGCCAGACGATGGAGGAGGAAACGGAGGCATAGAGAGGGCTCGATGGGCCCCCGGGTCGTTTCTCCAGCTGTGGGGGAGTCCAGGTGCTGACTGGCCGGGGTCCTTCCAGACGTCTGGAGGAGGTGGCGTGCAGAGAAGCTGGGCCTTGATGGTGGGGGGCGGGGAGAACATTCTAGACTCCAGGGCCCTGGCTGGGAGGGTGCATGCACTTGGAGTCTCTGAGGAGAGATTTCTGGGGGCCAGGTGTGAATTCTCTCCGTCTGTGAAGTGTCCAAATCCTCATTTCACAAGGGGGCCTTGTACAGTGACTTCTGCCTGCTTCTTTCCCTTCTTACCTCCCCTGAGGGAGCTGAAGAAGGGGCAAGAAAGTCGGGGAAGCTGAGCCGGGGGGGGGGGGGGGCTCTGTGCTCGGTCACCTGGACCTTTCCTGCCTGTACAGTTTTGCCTCCATGGGCGACTTCAACTCAGAACTGGGAGTTCCTGCAGTTTCCAGCTCCTCAAGCCAGGAATGTTGACTGTTTTAGATCTTTGGGATGTTGGAGCTCCAGCATGCTGGAGCTAGAGGCCCTCACACTCCCTCCTGGTTCCGGGGGGCTTCTGGGGAAACCTTCTGGGGGAACGCTTGTGTGAACTCGACCTTCCCCATCCTGGCTCTCCTTGTAGATGGCCTGCAAGGCCGTCATGGTTTTCTTCCACTACTGTGTGGTGTCCAACTACTTCTGGCTGTTCATCGAGGGCCTGTACCTCTTCACGCTGCTGGTGGAGACCTTCTTTCCTGAGAGGAGATACTTCTACTGGTACATCATCATCGGCTGGGGTAGGTCATGGCTGGGCCAGGTGTGTCCTTGGGCCTGGCTCTGGGGGTCACCAGCTGAGTAGAGGGCCTTGCCTTGGGCTAAGCGCTCTTTCTTGGACCTTGTCTTGCTTTTCCTGCCCACGGAAGCCCACTGTCTGAGGGAGAAGTACTCCTCAGGAGTTGACACGGCCTGAGGGTCTGGGGCAGATGTGTGCCTCACAGAACCTGGTTTTGAGGGACAGTTGGGCTCCCCAGGAAGTCCAAGTCTGAAGGAGATGGTGGCATCTGGGAGCCCCAAGTCTTAGGGGACAGTGGGCATACTCGTTTTCCCATTATGGACCTCCTGTTCTTTCTCTCCAGGGACCCCAACCGTGTGTGTGACCGTGTGGGCTACGCTGAGGTTCTATCTGGATGACACAGGGTGAGTGTGTGCCCCAGAGGCAGAGCCGGAGCACAGAAGAGATTCTCACAGATGGGATTTCAGCAGCTGCCCAAATCCTCAGGAACTGTCTGTCCCAAGAAACCATCCAGCTTGGGGCCCAGACTGAAGCCCACCCCTGGTGCTACCTGATCCTTGACCCAATGCAGGCCATCTATGTTGGCAGCACAGCAAGAGAGGGTGCCAGGTTTCAGAGCCCTCTCTGCTTCCAGGCTCGGTTTGGAGAGTCTGTTCTCTTTTAGAAGCGGAGTAAGAATGTTGAGGGTGAGGTCATGTCCCAAGATCCTTTGGTGCCTGAAGGAGAGGAGACAGGGCCTGCCAAGGAGCCCACTGGAGACTCAGGCTCCAATCCCTGCCTTGATGGGGAGCCAGGCTCAGAGGAAGAGTGTCTTATACCCAGACCTGGCTGTGCAGCCAGGGAAACGAGTGGCAGACCCTCAGCTTGTCTGAGCAGTGCCCTGCAGGCGTCTGGGCCAACCTCTGACATCACTCTCTCCTCTCTGCCTGTTTTTTCAGCTGTTGGGATATGAATGACAACACAGCTCTGTGGTGGGTGATCAAAGGCCCTGTGGTCGGCTCCATAATGGTGAGTGTCCTAGGAACAAAGAGACAGGGCCTGGGCAGGAAGGCAGAGGAATGAGAAGGGCCATGAAAGAGGGCCACCACACAACCTGGCCTCCTTTTTGGTCATGGCTGCCGTTTTGTTTCATAACGTGGACACACGAATTATTTAGCTATTCCCCTAGGGAGGACATTATCATACTGCATTTTTCCTAATATGAATTATGAATGATACTACCAGGAATAGTTTTGCACATAATTCTGCGCATTTGTGAATATTTCTTTAGAATGTCTTTTGAAATGGAACAGCTGAGTCAAAAAGGGTACATATTTAAAATTTCAGGTCCCAACTTGTCTTGCAGAAAACTTTTTTGCTTGTTTGGGTGGTTTTTTTGTGGCTCTGGGGATTGGACACAGGGGTGTTCTACTTCTGAGATACACTGCCAGATCCCTTTTTAAATTTTTGAAATAGGATCTTGCTACATTACTGTGTACTGGCCTCAAACCTGTGATCCTCCTGTCTCAGCCTCCCAGATATCTACTAGGATTACAGGCATGTGCCACCCGCTGCAGAAACCTTTTTAACAGTTTCTAGCTCCCTGGAAAGGTGGCCATTTCCTACATTACTGTCTGCACTTAGAATATCCACCATTGAAATGTCTGCATCTTCTTGTGGAGGAGAGTGGTAACTGGTTGATTTAATGCACATTCTCTATATTGCTGGTGTGATTGAGCGCTTGTTTCTGAACATTCATGGACTATGAATGTTTTTAATTCTGGACATTACTATTTGTTTCTTCTGCCTACTTTTCTAGCAACTTATCTTTCATACCATTTGGAGGGCAGTCGTTTATTATATGTTGCATTTCTAAGACAACAGAACGGCTCTGCAGTGGAACCGTTGAGCTTTGTCTTTATGAATTCCCTGCCTCATTTCTCCTTTATGGAGCCCTTTCTCACTCTAAGATGTAAACATACGCTTCTTAATTGTTTCCTAACACAGTTGTGTATGTGTACATCTTTCATTCAGCTGGGATTTAATTTTTTGTCTGGTCCGAAATGATATTTAATTTTTTAAAACATGGATGTACGTTGAATCCTTTTTATTGAATTCTTTCTCCGCTAGGTTGAAATGTTATTTTTGGTTCCAGATTTTCACTTTTCTGTTACTAATCTACTTGTCAGTTCCCATGGCAAGGCCCCCTTGTTCTAGTTACTGAAACCCTGTACCGTGTTCTGATACATGATATGCTGTATTGCATTTATAGACTAATTTGGAGGAGGACTGCTTTTCTTAAAAAATGGAATCATCCCTTCAAGAGTAAGGAAATGACACTCCATTTATTCCGTCTTTCTCCTCGAGTCCTTTTGATAAACCTTGTCAGTGTTCTTTCTTTTTGCTGTTTATGTACTTTTTTTTTTTTTTTTTTTGTGGTACTGGGGATTGAACTATTGAACTCAGGGGCATTCAACCTCCGAGCTATACCCCCAGCCCTATTTTTTATTATTTATTTATTTTTGAAACAGGGTCTCACTAAGTTGTGGAGTGCCTCACCAGGTAGCTGAGGCTGGCCAAGAACCAGGATCCTCCGGTCTCAGCCTCCCGAATGCTGGGATTACAAGCCTGTTTATGTACTTCTAAGGTGGCTCCACTTTGTCCTGTTAATTGTATTTTCTGATGGATTCCTGCTGGTGTATAAGGAAACTATTGGTTTTTGGGTGTTTTTTTTCTTTTTATAGTTACATTTTTTAAAAACTCTCTTATTTGTTCTTCTGTCTTTTTTTTTGCTGGTTCACATGGATTTTCTAGGTAGAAGATTATATAATCTCCATATGAAAATAGTTTCTGCTCTTTCTTTCCAATATGTGTCCCTTTTAGTCCTTGTTTTCTTGGAGGATGATGTTTGCTCTGACTTTTGGCAGTTATTCTGCACTGAATTGAGAAACTTTCTCTCCCTGGCTTGTTTTAGTATGTGTTTTAAAAATATTAAGCGTGGGTATTGACCTTTCTGAAATTCGTTTTGGAAGGCATTCAAAGGAAGTGGTTACCCTCAGTGATCATACCCTTAATGATGAACATTGATAGTTCTTCCACTTTTCTTCATAAAAAGCAAGAAATATATTTGTGCCTCACTTTGAGCATGTGTGACTATGCCTTTAGACTAAATCTCTAGGAGTGGAATTTCTGGGACAAAGGGCACATATGTGTTTAACACTTTCATGGATAGCAAATCACCCTGAAATAGTTTTCTGAAGGTGCTACTGAAAACTCTTATTTTTCACAGGCTAGTTCTAGGCTCTCATTTTATTCCTCCGAGGATTGCTTGGGCTTTATCCCTAAGATACCCCTCCATGTGTAGTCCTTCTGTTGTGCCTCTGTTTATTTGCTCTCCTTCCTCATCCTTTCTCACACACAGCTTCCCACTTTGTTTGGAAAGCCTTTGCCTCTGATCCTTCCCTGAAGGCCCATCCTGCTACTGCTGTCCTGTGGTTAACAGTGCCTATGCCGGTTCCCCTATTCCCAGACTCAGAACCTGGGGTTTCTCCAGAGCTCTCTCTCCAGTTACCTTTTCTCCATCTCTCTCTCTCTTTCTTTCTCTCTCTCTCTCTCTCTCTCTCTCTCTCTTGTGGTACTGGGGATTGAACTCAGGGACATTCTACCTCTGAGCTACACCCCCAGCCCTATTTTTTATCCTTTATTTGGAAACAGGGTCTCACTAAGTTGCAGAGTGCCTCACTAGGTAGCTGAGGCTGGCCTTGAACCCGGATCCTCTGGTCTCAGCCTCCCAAATGCTGGGATTACAAGCGTGTGCCACCACGCCCGGCCTCTCCGTCTCTGTTGAGTTTGTAGCTTTTCCATCACCTGATCCTACTTTTCTTATCTCTTCCAGAAATCATTCACTTTCTTAGCCTCACTCAAGACTCTCTTTCCTAGCTTCCAGTACGCCTACGGAAGTCTGTTTCTCACATCTCTTCCTTCATTTCAGGGATACCGTGGGGGGCTGGGGAGACACCTCGGCATTCCCCTGCCACCATCTTGGATCGGCAGTCCAGCGGGGATCCTGACTAGCAGGACGGGGGTCCCGTTGGGGGGGAGTAGCCTATGCAGAGGCAGGGGGTACAAAATCCTTGCCCGGGGTTATTTCCGCCTGCTTTTGCTTTCTCCACAGGTGAACTTTGTGCTTTTCATCGGCATCATCGTCATCCTTGTGCAGAAACTTCAGTCTCCAGACATGGGGGGCAACGAGTCCAGCATCTACTTGTAAGTACCATGGCGCGACTGCCACAGCCACGGGGGGCCCTGCGCCTCGGTCACCGGCAGGAGGAGGCCTGGGCTTGGCTGGAAGGGCACCCTAAAACGCAAAGTTCCTTCTTCATTAAAGCGCCATTAAAATAGAGTTGCCTTTCCAGGCTTCAGCCAATCCAGGAGCTTCTAATTTGCATAGTTATGACATGGAAGGAGAAAGAGAGAGAGAGAGAGAAAGGGACAGAGCCTGTGTGACAGGGTGAAAATCACAGCGGAGGACACCAGATTCCCTGGGGTGGCTAGGCTCTTGGTTGCTTGGGGGTCAGTTTCCTTTGGGGGTGTTCTATGGGAGGCTCTTGGGTACCACTGGATGCACTGTTGTCTGCTAGGCTAAGTCCAACCCAACATGCACGAGCTGCTCGGTGCTGGCAAGTGATGCAGGCAGGCATTCTCAAGAGGCTGAGTGCTGTGGGGTGTGTGTGTGGGGGATTGGGGGGTTCTTTCTCTCTTTCACTTTCCTGTAGAGCAGCTCTCCTCTGCCTTTATCTGATCCTACTCCTCAGCCCCCTCCTTCCTGAGCAGAGGAACGTCTGATTTGTTTCTGATTATTGGGTCCAAGGGCAGCCTCTTACCATCGAGAGCAGGTTTTCTCTACGCATTTGGTTCCAAGAACCATTTTTGTGGTATCTCCACCAGCTCTGTTCCACCTCTCTCCCCTCCCTGCCCTATCTGAAATAGGGCACCTGCCACCGTGCCCTTCTGGCCTTGTGAAGGGGGCATGAGCAGAGGAGATGCAGGGGGTGGGGATGTTTCTCATGTTGAGGGAAAAGTCAGTGGTCCCCTCTAGTTGGCTGGGTGGGGGCACAGTAGAAGTCACGAGTGTTGCTTCCTAAGTTCCTTCAGAATAGAGCAGCCCATGAGAGAGGATGTCTAGGGACCAGCGTCAAATGCTGACTGTACCCTACAAGATTTAAAATGTAAGGAAGAAAAGATGGGGGGAGGGTATTGGGTAGGTAGCTCAGCAGTAGAGCACTGGTCAGCGCGACTGAGGGCCTGGGTTCCCTTCCAACAGGAAGAAATAAACAGAAAAATCACTCCCGACGCCAGCCCCTGAGACGCTGCCACTTAAGTAGCAAACAAGAAGCCCAAGTCTTCAGGGGAACATTTTGCCCACTGTGTTAGGGGCAGGAGATTTAGCAGGTGCAAACACTGCAAATGTACTTTTTTTTCCTTTTACTTAGTTTTTGGTCCTGGGTATTGAATCCAAGGCAGTGCTACTTCTAACTCCACCCCCAACCCTTTCAATCTTTATGTAAAATAGGGTATCGTTCACTTGCCACACTATGGCCTTACGCAGAAGGATGGCAGGTCCCACATCCTTCCTGAAGGTTCCTTGGGGCTTCCGGGGTTGAGGGTGGAGCTTGATCTTGGCCTGTGTGTCTGCCCGGCTGGGTACCTTCCCCTTGGGGAGCCCTTCCTATGGGGGTGACGGTTAGCCCAGGGCTGGATCACTCACCATGCTTTCTTTGCTTCTATGATTATTTTGAGATTTTGAGAAAGACACTTTTTTTCCTGTCATTTTTGTAAATTTTTTTTTTAAAACAAACCCTATTGTATATGTGCCTATTGACAATTGTTCATCCATAGAAGTCATAAAGTGTTGGAGGGTCCAGCCCTCTGCCACTACCTCACCTGCCCTAGAGAGCTCATTTCTACCTTCATCTCAGGAGTCACAAAATAGAGTGCTGCTCCCTTTGCCTCCCTGGCTGGTGTGGGAAGCTCTGTCCTTGTGTCTAGCCTCAGTTTCTCCTGCTTGAATGTGAATTGGCTCCACCACCACCAGTTACTTCTGTATTTGAAGCTAGTAGGTAGCTAGGAAGGCTGCTGTTCCCCTCTTTCTCACTGTGAACTTTGGCAGGCTCCCTCTTCTCCCCTTCCTAGGACCTCTTCCTTCTTCTGAGGTCCCTGGGATGTCTTCTTTGGGGGGAGTCCTTCCAGCTTCCCTTCACTCTGCCTGTGCCCCCCCCCCACACACACAGGAGCTCAGCTCAGCCTAAGCAAGGCTGCTCCTCTGAACCCTAATTAACTTTGCCACCTGGGGCATCCTGCCCCAGGCAGCAAGAACCCCCAGGGTCTGAGGAGAAAGAAGCATGGACCAGGTTTCAATTGTCCCCATGCCGGAACTGGCGTCCTGTTGCAGTACACAGGAATGAGAACCACTTGTACGTAGCACAGGTCTTGTACTTTTAAGAGTTAATCCAGGACATCTGAGGAAGAAGCTAGGTGGTTTTCTTCTGTAGTGTAAAAGCCAAACCTCTGCTACTGCTGAGCCTCAAAGATGAAAGCCGCAGGTGGACTAGGTCTGCAAGCCAGGCGGGAGGCTGAAGCCAGACAGAGAACCTGCTTGATGCCGTTGACTTCAGCCATGTGTTTGAGTATTCCTGGGGTCAGAGACACCCTTTTGGTGAATTCGACTAATAATAGTCATGGTAGTGCCAATGCTGCTAAGAATCACACTTAAAACCGCTTGTAACTTGACCTGTGCATTTCATGCTTACTCACACGCAGCAGCGCATCTGGTAGGCTAGGTGTGCAAGTGTCACGTAGAATCCCCAGCTGGCAGCCAAGGGAGCTAGTTACGGTGCATGCCGTGCTGTGAGCCCAGTTAGAAGGAGTGAAGCCGTAGTCACAGCGCAGGCAGGCCCTCCCTCCGAGCTTGGCGACAACATCCTTCCTGTCCACAAGGGACCTACAGACCAGAAGATGGTGTAAAACAAGCATATACAATAACACTTCCTGCAAGAAGAGGACCCTGCATAAAAGGGTCCAGTCCTGCATAAAAGTGTCCCCAGCCCAGCGGGCTTGGGGAAGGGGCAGCTCTCCCAGGGGGGCATCTGCATGGGGAGGAGGAGAGAGGCTTGGGGGGAGGTGGCAAGGGGTATTCCGGGCTGTGCCCGAGTCGCCGGGGGCACCAGTTATGCACTGGGCTGCAGAGCCCCTATCACACCTGCCCACACCACCTCTCTGGTTTTTTCCTCTGTTTCCAGAACAAATTTAAGCCTGGGAGTCCCCAAGAAAACCCGAGAGGACCCCCTGCCTGTGCCCTCAGACCAGCATTCACTCCCTTTCCTGTAGGTTGGTTCCTGCTGCTCAGACGCTAAGGGTTTGACTTCTCTAGACCAAGATGGTGCTCCGGTCCCGCCTCGGAAGGACCTGTTGGGCATGTCTCCAGCAGGCGGCGGAGGGACTGAGCCACCCACACTCTGTCTGGTAGAATGAGTGGCTGCCGCCAGAGGTGGAGTCAGGGCTGGGTCAGGGCTCTGGGCTGTCTTGGTCTGGGCAGGCGTTAGGGCCCTGGGGCAGGGTAGGGTTACCTGGCCTTGGCGGATGGATCTGAGCTCACCAGGTTCTGGTTGGAGAGGGGCGAGGTTTTGGGGCAGACACCTGCTGCGTGGGGAGAACCTCTGCCCCCACCCTGGCATGGCCTGGCCTCGTTCCCAGAAGACGGACACCAGAAGCTGCCTCTCGGGTTGGGGCTGGCGGAGGGAAAACCCATATGCGCCTTCCTGGGGACTTCTTAGCCCCACCAGGGAGGACAGGGCACTCATCCAAAGATCAGCTGCACCAGGAAGCTTCCTGTACCTGTGGGGCGCCATCTTCTGTTTCTAAAGCCCCCTACCCTGCCTCGGAGCACTCCAAGCTCACGGTGCCTGTTAAGGGCTGGCAGTGGGGAATCGGTTCCCTTTTTGCAGCAACTGAGGCCCAAAGAGGGAAAGTGACATCACCTAAGGTCACTCAGCAAGTCAGTGGCCACGCAAAGCCTTGAGCTGTGGCCAGCTCCACAGCTGCCGCTGGTCCAGGCCGGCAGGGAGCACAGAGAGTTGGCTTGCTCCGTCCCGGGGCGGGGGAGGAGGTGGCAGCGGGCAGGGAAGCTCCCAAGATCTGCGGGGCTGTGCTCTGCCTGGGGTTCTGGTGTGCGCAGAGGGGGTGTGCTTCCTGGGGACCGGGCGTGGTTCTGGTGTGCACAGCATCTTAGCACCAGGAGAGGCCTGTGGGCTGTGCCCAGCTCACATCTTCACATCCTGAGGACCACCAGGCTCTAGCACTGCACTCATTCCTGGTATCACAGAAGTGAAGAGGATAGGGTGCTACCCGCTAAGGGCTCCCACAGGGGTCTCTGCGGGGTGTTTTCAGGGCTGCAGGTCTGGAGCCAAACTCACCACTGAAACCTTGAGCTTGCCCCTGGGAGGATGATGTGGATGCTGAACCTGGGATGGCTTTGACCTTCTGCACGCCTTCAGCAGAGGCATGGCAGAGTCCAGCCTGGAAGCCAAGGCCCCCTGGGCCACAGAGCAGGCCCTGCACCTGCCACGGGGACCTCCGGGCCTCTTACTCCAGTGCCCCCCCCCCAGCACCCTGGTCTGAAGCCAACTCAGCTCTGCTCTCAGCAGCAGCCTACGCTCATCTTGTAAATGAAATCGCTCATCCCCTTTCCTCAACTGTCCTCAAATCCCACCTTCTCTTTCTTTCCTGAACTCCTGGCTCAGCTGCTGTCCCACCACCTACCGACTTATTCTATTTCTTCTCAGCAAGTCCTTGGGCATGGCCATCCAAGGTTTGAGGAAGAGCTGTGATCAGGGAGAGGTGTCTTGCCCCCACCCCCTTCCCTAGATCCGTCTCTTCCGAGGACCCTCTGGGTGTCACCCTTCCTTTCCTGCTTCCTAATCAGCTAACTTGCCACTAAATGGCCTTCAGAATACTTTCAAAAAACCAGAAGGGTTTGTGTTTACTGCAAAAATATCTAGGGTCCAGGAAGGCCAGGTCAACTTTGGGAGCCAACTTGGGGGATCTCAGAGGAGCACATTAGGATTGAGTGTGAGGGGGTTGCCTGGGCAGGTCGGCGGCCACTGCTGACATGGGGTCTCGGGCTTCTGGCCCTGGCTCCTGCGTGTGGTCCACCCCATGGGGGAGATTGGCCAACCTTTCAGTCTGGGCAAGGGAGATAATAAATTGGAAGTATAGCGTAGCTCCCATTCCTGAATATCCAACTAAGCTCTTTTAATCGTTGAGAAAAGCATCTTTATTTGCATCCGTTTGTCTCCTGGTATATATGTAAAGCAGACCTTTGACATTCTTTGAGGACACGAGAAAAGCTTCTCAGCCACAGGGATACCTCATCAGCTGCTCCTCAGGCATTGATTGACCTGCAGGGGCGGGGGAGGCTCTTGTTAAAATGCAGATTCTGACAGCAGCCCCGTGGGCCCTCGAGTTGGCTTTTCTAAGCTCTTAGGTGGAGCTGATGCTGCTGGTCTGTGGCTTGTGCCGACTTGAGCTCAGGCAGGACGAAGGGCCACAAGAGATGAGAGTGCCGCCCGGGCCTCTGTGGGGGAAGGGAGCTCCCCCCGTCACCCGGCAGCGTGTGCAGCTGGATCGGCCCCTGCGCCACCCCCTTAAGGGACTTGTTTCTGCAGGCCGTGGCGCCCTGCCCCAGAGCTGCTGAACCCTTGAGAAGTCCCGCCCCACTCTGTCCACTAGAACTCTCCATGGTGCTGGAAATGCTGGTACCCTGCTGTGCGGCGTGGTCACCACCAGTCGCCAAGCCCCTAAGATGTGGCTGGCATAACAAGGAAGTGGATTTTTAAATTTGATTTGATTTTAATGAATGGCATTCAGTAGCCACACATGGGTAGTGGCTGTCCCAGTGGACGATGTTGGCCTAACGCGCGGTGCATCGGACCTGTCCAGCCTGCCTCGGCTCCTGTTCTGTGCATTGACGCTAGGAGAGGAAAGAGGGGCAAAGGGACAGCCAGAGGACATGAGAGGTGGTGTTTACAGCCAAGCCCAGGACTCCGTCTACCCTCGCCAGGCAGCATGGGAGGTCCATGGCTTGAGATCCCAGCTGTTCATCTCGCTGAGGGACTGGACGCCAAGGCTGGAATCAGCCTCTGGCTGCATCCCAGCCCAGCCCCACGCACCTTTCCTCTAAGCCCACGCACCTGCCGATGGTCTGGTGTGTGTGTGTGTGTGTGTGTGTGTGTGTGTGTGTGTGTGTGTGTGTGTGTGCAGCCATGCACACAGGTACGTGGGTAGGCGTGCATTTCTTTGACCAGAGTTGACCGTGTCCTGGCCTTCGACTTTCTCTACTCCCTCGCTCTCCTCCTCACAAACGCCCTCTCCTCCACCCCCTGCACTCCTCGCCCTTCCCGAGAACCGAGCTCCCTAAGTTCCCCCTCAGTCCCTTGTCGCCTGTTGCCCCCAGCTGACAGACGTGCTAATCTTGTCACACCCAGCAGCTGCGTGCAGAAATGCTACTGCAAGCCACAGCGGGCTCAGCAGCACTCTTGCAAGATGTCAGAACTGTCCACCATTACTCTGTAAGTGTGTGTGGCCGTGGCTGTGGCCGGGTGTCCTGGAGGGGAGGGGGGCGCATGCTGCCGCCGCCACTGCCTCTGCCTCGAGCTCGCGTCCCGCCGCTGCGCTGGGGGACGGCAAGAAGCCGCCACGTGCCTCCCAGCCTGACCCCACTCCCCGGCTGCTGCATGTCGGTGTCTGTGTGTCTTGTGAGTTCTCTGTAAACTCGTGGTCCTGGGGCGGGTGGGCTGGGTGCGGGGGTGGAGCTGTGGCCCGTAGGAGGTAGGAGCCTTGGGGTGCTGAGCGGGAGGCTGCCCCGCAGTCTCTGTTGCTGCTGCATCGTGTGCGACCTTCCCCAAGCCCCCACTTCTCTGGGCTTTGGCCTTTGCAATTGCAAAATTATTTCTAAGAGCTTAGAGCTTGAGTGCATACGGACCCTCCCCCTTGCACAGGGCAGGGGAGCTCAGGAACTCACGCCCGTGTTCCGAGCACTTATCTGCAAACTGGTGCAACTCCCCTCGTCCCACAGCCTCCCTGTGAGGAGGGGCCTTGTACTGTCCCCATTTTACAGATGAGGAAACGGAAGCACAGAGAGGCGACTTCCTTAAAGCCACATGACTGGCAGGGTGAGGATTCAAGCCCAGGGCAGTCCTAGGCACCCTGCCCTAGTTGTGTCTGACCAGAACGTTCTGCCAGTCTCAATTTGTACCTCCCCGCTGCCTCCCTCCCCGGCAGGCAGCTGTCTTTGGGCAGCTCTGGTCCCTGGAAGCTCTTGGCCTTCCAGGACTCTTCGGCTCCTGGGGCCGGGACAGAGGCCCGCCGTGTTATTGTCTCTGGACAGTCAGCTCATGGTGTGGGACTCACATCATAGGTTCCTCTGCAAGGAGCAGGGCATCAGCTCAGAAGTAACAGGTACCCTGGGCCTGGCTCTAGAGACCGCCTCCTCTGTCCTCACTGCCCTGTCTGCCAAAGCGGCCCCTGGGGTGCCCTGGGGTCCGCCTCAAGTCCCGTCCTGTGCTGCTGGGGAGGGAAGGTGCTACTCTGAGTCACCCTCAGTGCGGCCACCACATCCGTGCGGTGGCTGGGAAGGGCCGGAGCCCGTGCCCAAAAGGTCACTGTTTTGTTTTTCATACTCCCAACCCGACCCTCTAATGCCACCTCGGAGGCCAAAAAGGTTTGACATCTTGCTTCCCAGGCCCCTTTACTGTCCATGTGCAGGAGGGCAGGCCGCTGGGAGGAAGGCAGGGGCCCCGGCCGGCCTGTGCCAGGGCCACTTTGCTTCCCGAGCTCTTTCAGCAGGCATCTGCTTCAAAGTGAACCCTTCAGGCGGGACCAAAGCAGAGCGCAGGCACGGCCACGCATGTGCACTTCTGGCCGCTTCCCTCTGCTCTTTGGACTTTGATTCTGTCTGCGGACACACCCCCTGCTGCCTTCTTGCGGCAGGCCCTGGCCAGAGATGAGCAGGGCCTGGGCGCCCGGAAGTTGGGTTTTAAGGACCCCAGGCTCTCATTTATTCACGGGGTAGACATTTCTGGATGGCAGCTCTGCCTGGATGTGCTTGCTACAGGGCAGAGTGGAGATCATCAAAGGGCCACCCTGCCTCCAGAGGCCACAGTCAGAGATGGACAGATGAGAGGAAGACTGAAAGAACTGAAAGAATGGGCTACTCAGAGCTCAGAGTAGGGCCGCCTAGATCCTGTTTGTCCTGCTCTGGTCCAGGGCTCCCCAGGGCCTACAGAATGTGCTGTGAGCAGACAGGACAGGCACCTCAGGCACTCTAAGGTCTCTTCCTCTGTGCTGAGTTTCCTCCTTCTGAAGGTCTCAGGCTCCTCCCCCTCCCCTCCTCCTCCTCCTCCTCCTCCTCCTCCTCCTCCTCCTCCTCCTCTCCCTTCATGTAGGCCTCTTTCCCTCTTCCTTCCTGCTGCCAGGACACCAAGGCCTCCCATAGACTCCATGAGTTCCACTTTTCTAGAAATCTGGAGTCTCCTCATTCAATAGAACTCTCTTTTCCAGAAAGACTGGGATCAGGAGAGGGAGAGGCACGTGGTGTAATTGCCCCAGATCACATGGGCCCCCCCAAGCCCACTGTCTGCCTCCATGGACCTAGTTCTCCTGGGAAGCTTGGTCTGACCCTCCAGAGAGCCGGGCCGGGCAGGGTGAGGGGCAGCCTGCATCTGCTGGGCAGGGCAGGGCAGGGCAGGGCAGGGCAGGGCTCTTGGGGAGCCAGTAGGTTGGGACAGATGGAGGTAACCAACCCCCCTGGGAGAACTCTCTCCCGTAGAGCAGGACCCACAAGTGCCTCTGTTCCTGACGTCATCATGGGCCTCTAGGACCCCTTGACCTCTAGAACAGCGTCCAGCCATTCTTGGCCCAGGAGTCGGCGGCGGGCAGGGGAACACGAGAGAGAGAGAGAGAGAGAGCGAGCTGGCCTCAGGAGGCCTGGCGGGCTCCCCCGTGCCACCCACCTCGGAGTGGACACGGGCCCTTCTCCTGGGCAGCACCTTGCTCCTGCCCAAGGAGAGATGGCTTATGTCCAGAGTCAGTAAGTCCTCCCTAGAATCCCTCCCAAGTCTCCTCTGTGGTCCACCCGGTGCCCTCCCTCCCTGTCACCTGCAGCTTCTGTTGCTCTCCGTGAGTATCCCTGGTTAGCCCCAGACTCAGGAAAGCCGCCATCTCTGTGGCCTTTGTGAGCAGCTCTTTGGGGCACACGGAGCTTCCTTTTAGGACGGGGGAAGCTTCGCTTTGCTTCAAGCCTCCTCCATCCCATCCTGTGTTTTGCTTCAACGTTATTTCCCCCAAGGCTTTGCACATCACTTGGGGATTCCTATAAATCAGTGTCATTTTTAGTGGCACTGCAGGAGACTGACGGGCAGATGGGGGAAGTCCCACCCACATTACACCCAGGAGTCCTGGAGGCCTGGGCTCTGGTCCTCTACCCTCTTTCCCAGGCCCCGGGAAGCCCTGCTGAGCAGATCTGTGAACAGCAGGTCTGGGAGAGCCAGGGGCTAGGACTGGGTTCTCTGTCCTTTGCGGCTCTGATCGCAAGCTCTGGCAGGCCCCCTGAAGAAACATCCTGCTTTCTCCCAACAGACGGCTGGCCCGGTCCACCCTGCTGCTCATCCCACTGTTTGGAATCCACTACACCGTGTTCGCTTTCTCCCCAGAGAACGTCAGCAAGAGGGAAAGACTCGTCTTTGAGCTGGGGCTGGGCTCCTTTCAGGTAGGCACTGCACAGGCGCACCCTGGCCTCTGCCCCGGGGAGTTCCGGCATCTCTCTAACCTTGCCGGCAGCCTCAGCGTTTCTGCCTCTGAAATGAGTACTAGAATAGAAGCGTGCGAGAGCCCTGCCTGCTGCTCTTGGAAGACGCTCTGATGTCTATCTGTCACTAAGTCTGGATATCCTTGGGTGATCAGAGGTGACAGCTGTCCATCAGCCTGGGCTGCAGGGTGGGGTGACTTTGAGAGGCACTCCAGGTGTCCACATCCTGACTTCAGCCTGCTAGACCAGACCGAGCACCCCATGAGGGTTAGAGTTCTGTTTCACCTAAGTCAGGGTCCCTGGCGTGGAGCCAGCACAGGACCTGGCCACAGAGACCAGAGTGAGCGGGTACCTGAGCAAACAGGTGCATACAGGATGGGTGGGGGGAATTCGTCAAGCTATGGAATGGTTCTCCATGCGTAGAGGAATGAGGAGACAGGGCGGGGGACGTGGGGGTCCTAGTATGAATGAGCAGGTGAGGGTAGCAGTAGTGTCCCAGGGTTGAGTGTCTCCCTAAGCCACCAATTTACGTTATCGTTTGAGCTGGATGGTCAAACAGTCGGTCACTCCAGGGGCACCCAGCTGGATTCTCCCTGCTCCCGTCCCTCATTCAAATTCAAGTTCACTTTACCTGACTGACGTTCTTTTTTTTTTTTTTTTTCGGTACTGGGGATTGAACTCAGGGGCATTCTACCTCTGAACTATACCCCCAGCCCTATTTTTTATTCTTTATTTTGAAACAGGGTCTCACTAAGTTGCAGAGTGCCTCACTAGGTAGCTGAGGCTGCCTGCGAACCCCGATCCTCCGGTCTCAGCCTCCCAAATGCTGGGATTACAAGCGTGCACCACCACGGCTGGCTTGAGGTTCTTAACCTGAGGCTGGGAGTTTTGTAGAAACATTCCAAACCAGGACCCGGAACCCAAGGCTCCTGCGGTCGTACTCTCTGACATGTTCCAGCCGTCAATCCTCTAACAACTTCAAATGACAGCCTGGGGCACAGGGACAGTGAGGAACCGGTGTGCGTGTGGTGTTAAGGGAAACATTGTTGCTTTGTTTGGTGCAGATATGGAATAGCTAATTCATACTCTGTACCAAGAGCTTCACCCAAGTGGTGTTTCGCTTTCTGTGTGAGGCCCAGGGAGGGGAGACAGGTGATAGATAAAGACCACGAGGCCTGCTCTGCCCCGGAGTGGTCCTGTCCTCAGGAGCCTGTGGACTAGTTGAAAAGCCCAGGCGACATTTAAAGAAGGCTTCCTGTAGGAAGTGGGTGGAGCTGCCCATCGGCAATAGAAAGGATTTGAGGAAGGGCCCGTGAAATTCGAGGCCAGGGTATGTTGGGGCGAGCAGAGTCTGACCCCAGATCCCTGGGCAGGGCCCCCAACCGGGTCGTGGTCTTTTTCTGCTTCCTGGTGTCGTCCTCACTGCCTCCTCACACGTGGGCCACGCAGCTCTCAGCAGGCCCTTCGCCAGCAATCTCGGTTTCTCTCTCCTCTCTCCCCAGGGCTTCGTGGTGGCTGTTCTCTACTGCTTTCTGAATGGGGAGGTAAGGACCTGGCCCAGGCTTCTCAGCGATAGAGGTGGGGCTTGCTGGGGCCCAGATCTCCCTGGTGAGGACTCCACCAGGCCTCAGCACCCAAGGAAGGATCCCGGTCGCATGGCTGCCAGCGTCATGTGACGCCAGCATCTCCTGACGGCCTCTCCCTGTGCCGGAACCTCTCCTGTGCTGCAGCCAAGGCAGAGCTGCGCCCAGCGGAGCCCAGAGCTCCTGAGACCGGAGGAGTGGGCAGGGAGGAGGGCGGGACAGGCAGGCGGTGATGGACAGGGCGCTGAGTCAGGAGCTGCCCAGCATGCACTTCTGCCCCAGCAGGCCAGCTTGGCCCAAATCCATGCCTGGGTAGAGCAGGGACTGGGAGGGTTTGGAAGACATCACAGGGAGGGATTGGGGACCCTGCAGTAAGGCTGCATTTCTGAGCTTTGGTTTAGGGCTCCCTTTCTAGCCTATTGGGGTGATGCTCTTGAGCAGAGGTGCTGGGCCAGAGCCGAGAGGTGGGCACCTGTGTAGCTTGCCCAGAGCCTGCTGTGGAAGTGGGGACAGGAAGTGGGGAGGGGGGTGCAGGCTCAGGGCCGCAGAGGGGTGTGTTTGACAGAGAGTGGGCCGTTCAGTGGTCTCACCTGTGACTTCACGTTGGGATCACCTGAGAAATGATAAAAGTGGCTGACCTCCTCCAAGAGCAAGAGACCCAGACATAGCTGTCATGTGATCTGGGCTCTGGAAAGCTTTAGGTTCCCCAGGTGATTCTTACCTGCAGCCCACTGTTCATGGTCAGCAAAAGTGGGGCTGCTTCCCACAGCCCGTGTCTCGCAGAGCCCATGGCTGGTCTCTGAGTGGTCCACAGACGTCAGGAAGCTGTCGGGGGGCCCTCCCCAGCCAGTGGCTGTGGGCGGGGCTGCAGGGGGAGCTAGCAAGGAGGGTGCTGGTAGGGGCAGTGGCAGCCCAGGAAGGCCCTGGCCAGGGCAGGGCTAGTAACAGCCCCACTGGCTCCCCCCAGGTGCAGGCAGAGATCAAGCGGAAATGGCGGAGCTGGAAGGTGAACCGCTACTTCACCATGGACTTCAAGCACCGGCACCCATCGCTGGCCAGCAGTGGGGTGAACGGGGGCACCCAGCTCTCCATCCTGAGCAAGAGCAGCTCCCAGCTGCGCATGTCCAGCCTCCCGGCCGACAACCTGGCCACCTGAGACCCCGCCCCTGTCCTCTCCTCCTGCACAGGCGGGGGCTGCGGGCAGGTGCCTGCGTGCGCTCCTGCCTCTCTCCCCCTTGGGCAGGTCCTGGGCTGGCTGCTTGGCTCCTCCCCAAGGGGGGAGAGGGGGCAGGGCCCACACCGGTACTGCCCCTTCTGTTTGGGTACTGGCCCCACCCACCGTGGTCCCTCGGCCCTGATTTGACCTGTAAATACCCCTCGAATTTGGAAAGCCGTCCCATCCTACCCCGTCCATCCACGTCCCTGCTCTTCAGCCTGGCCCCAGCGCTCTGCACTGTGTCTTGGCCAGCCTTGGCGTGAGCTGAGGCTGAGGAGACTCTGATCAATGGGGATCTTCTGAGGCTTGGCCCGGGCCCAAGGCCAGCCTGAGGTCCAGCTTGGGTGGCCAGAGAGTCCTTCAGTGCAGGCCAGCCCCGAGGCTTCTCCGTGCTCGCCTGGCATTTTGGGGTCCAGGTGCCCAGCTCCTGGGGATCTGGGCAGTGGGACAGCTCCAGATCTCTTTCAGTCAGAGACTTCAGTTGGGGTTGGGGGAAGCTGAGGGTCGGGGAACGTTCTGGTGCTTTTCATTTGATCCAAGAAGAGCTGAGAGCCAGAAATGTGGATGTGATTGGGAAGGAGCCGGAGGACTTTGGGAGACCGTGGGGGAAGACCTTCACCTCTCCATCCTTGTACTCCCGACTCACCACGGGCAGGCCTCATCTGGGTGGCTTCTCCAGAGAAGCTGCTTCCCAACCAACACCCACTCTGGAGTCCCTAAGCTCTCCCTTCCCCCTGCCCCCAAAGTCAAAGCCATGACTAGAATGAACCAGCCGCCTTCCTGTGATGCCCGTGAGCCCCCAAGCCCTGGCCCAGGGCTCCCCTAGCTCCTTTCTCCATGGAAGACGAGGCGCCCCAGACGCCAGCTCCTCAGACCACAGACTCAACTGCTGAACTCGGAGGCCTCTGCAAGGACTTTCCCGTGTGCCCTGGACTCTGCGTCACTGCGGGCGGCTGGGGTGTGTGCGTGTGGGCGCGATGCCTGCCATAGCTGCTGGTGGGAGGAGGCATGGCCCCCCCGGGGCCCATTGGGGATCCCCAGCCGCACCCTGCACAGCCACAGCCCCAGAACTTAAAATAGGGCAGAAGCGACTCTGGGAAGGGAGAGGAGAGCGCTGGAGCTCCACTGGGCCCGTGCGGCCCGATTCATTCTGTGTCAACTCTCGGTCTTGTTCTTGTCTGTGTGTTTGTGGACTTGCTTCATGTAGACTTGTTTCTGGAACGCTTGAGGGGTTCGGGTGGAGGGGGGCCTTGGGGAGACGCTTCTGGAGAGGCCTTCAGAGGGACTGGAGGATGATCTAGTTTCTCCGATTTAGAGTGGAGTCCTGTGTCCTTGACAGCGATGTAAGTTCCTGGGTTTTTGGCAAGGCTAGAGAGAGAAAGGACCTGCATGCCCTTTCCCAGGCACGGTTAGTGACTTGGACTGCCCCGGGGGATGCGGTGGCCCTTCCACCCTGCTCCAGGAGTCGGGTGTGTCACCACGTGAGTGTCCACTGCTCAGCGTGAGCTTTGATGCTGCGGGGGCCTGGGCTGCTTCAAAAGAGCCGTGGCCCAGGATCTGGAGACCAAGAACCCCCCGCAGCTGGGCTCAGGCTGTGTGACTGTGGACACAGTGTTCCCTATCCTGGGCCTCGGTTTCTCCATTTGCGAAGCGAGGTGGCTTCTAACGCTTCTCCGGGCTTCAGTAGATTTCCTGTTCAAAACTAAGGCAGGTAAAAGGGCATGCACCATTGTTGTGTGTATATCATCTGAGCTTTTGGAGTGTGTGTGTGTGTGTGTGTGTGTGTGTAGGTAGGGGAGGGAATGCTGTTTGTTGTCCCCTTACATAGAAACTGCTCCTTTCTCTTCCATTTGGACCCACGGTGGAAGCTGGCAACCTAAAGGGAAGGTTCAGGGCATGGACATTTGAGCAGGTCCCTTGGGTGTCATGTGTAGACAGCTGTCTCTACCTGGCACAGGTGGGGTGCCATGATCTAGTGCCCCCTCAGATGCAAGGAGCAGTCCCCTGGAAATGGACCCCATTCATTAGTCGTCAACCTCACCAGCAGGTCTCCTCACTGTGAAGAAACTGTGATTTTACAGGTTCATCATTGCAGAACGGCAAAAACGAAATCAGCCCCGAATCCCATGCACTGCGCAGCTTCCTGAACCCGGGGCCTGTGTCCTTCTAGAGGTTCCAGGTTCCTGCTGGTTTTTGTTTCTGTCTGAATGAACTTTTGCCAGTCTTGTGAGCAGGTGTACCTGGTGTGTTCTGAATGTTCCCGGAAGCATGGCTTTCAGGGTCATGGGCAGTGGGGGGACATGAGTCCTGGGTAAATTTTTCCCAGTCTGACTTCTGCTTTCAACTCTGTAGAACAGGCAATAAGACTATGATCTGTATATAGCCCATCACATCCCTGGAATTCTGTCTCAGCACCAGCCATGTACTTGAAATGGGCCCCAGGCAAGGACTGAGGTCATTGCTTGAACCTAGGAATAATAAGAAATCCTTTTCTGTGAAGAGAGCTTGTGCCACGTGGAAAGTGTTGCAGGGAGGAGGGGAGTGGGGTTGCAGGGCCCCGTGACTCTGGGGGATCGTGCCTAGGAAGCGCGTTCTTGTTCTATGCACTCCTAAAGGACAAACCTCACCCACAGGCGGCCACATTCTCCTTGGGATGAGGAAATATCTCATGTGCTGTCACTCCTGTCCAGACATGGGCCAGGCAGGCAGTGTCTAGGCCAGGGGGGTGGGAAATGGGATTACAAGTCAGGGAAACTGAGGCTGCCAGGGACCCAGCGAGGGGCCAAAGGATGGAATTTGGGGGTGTGTGTCAAATTTCTCATGGTCCCCAGAACTGTGAGCCCCGCCAGGCTTGAGGCCAGACCACATCCTCTGTCTCCTGTGACCATCCCTGGCATGGCCAGTTTCTTCTTCAAGCTCCTTCTCTGAACTAGGTCCTTGGGGAACAGGGACCGGGAGCTGGAGCTTGGCCAGAGGCTGGAAATAACATGCCCATTGTCCCTCAGGACAGCGTCAGCTCCTTGACCTGCCCCTCTCTTCCTGGGAAGCTAAGGTTGCAAGAGGCCGTCTTTTGAATTCTCTGAGTGCCCTTCCAGGCCCACTCCAAAGCGAAGGCAGAGAGCACTCTGCATTCACTAATTCCCGCTTGAGCCCAGGGAGTATGGAAATGGGCTGGAAGAGCCCCAAGCAGGGCGTGGGGGCTGGGCTTCTCCCAGCTTTGCCACTAGCCTCTCTCTGACCTTGACCCACCCCCCTAGATCTTTGGGGAGACCCACAAAATCCTAGAGTTGGGAAGAACTCAGAGACCCACAAGTCCAACGCCTCACCAGCGGGCTGCCGAGGAAACACGGGTGGGCCTTGTTCATAAATCTGAATGAGGAAGTGACGCCCCTGTGCACAGCCCTGCAGACTACCAGAATGACACTCAAAACACTCGTACAAAGCCGGACGCTGTGACACGTGCCTGTAATTCCGGTATTTGGGAATACTCTGTGACAGGAGGATCATAGGTTAGAGGCCAGTCTCGGCAATGTAGCAAGACCCTGTCTCCAAATAAGAACAAAAAAGGGCTGGGGGTGTAGTTTAGTGGTAGAGGACCCCTGGGTTCAATCCCTAGTACCACCACCACAACAAAAGGGCAGGAGAGGGGCTCACTGCCGGAGAAGCCATGGAGCCACCATGGTGGGGGGACACCTCCTCTGCGCCCCCAGGTTGGCCCTCCCTGGGCCTCTGCCTTCTAATCTGAGAAATGGGCAGGGTGTGTTTGCACCATCTGCCCCCGGGCCAGGGGTGAGGTTGAAGCCGGAGACCCTCTTCTTGTGTACAAGAGCTTTGGAAACAACGCAGATGTGGGCTCCTCTCTCCTTGCTGTTCTCTACTGCTGAGTCCTCCTGGGTAAACCTTTACCCCGTCTGTAAAACCACCTGCATTGGGGGTGCAGAGGAAGCCAGGGGGCTCCGTTGGACACAGTTCTGGCTGTATATTCATCAGCTGATTCAGTTTGCTCTTGAGACTAGAGTAGGGAGAACTCCACGAGGGTGTTGTGTGAACATTTCCACTCTACCTGCCCCGGGGAATCCTTCAAGGACTTGGGACATTCCTTGAATGGGCCATATGTCCATCCTTTCCCTGAACTCCAGGTCCTGGGACGTGTCTGCGCTCGGCCACGTGTCTTGTCTGATGTCTGTTTTCTGTAGCTTTGCTTGTCAGGGATGGCCTGGTGCAGCCCCTGGCGCCCCAGACATGGCTCCGGGCTCTGGTGGGAGCTGGGTCGGCTGGGGTTCATCTCCCACAATAAAGAGAAGCCCCACGGACCTTACTGCTTACCGCTGCTGCCATTAATGCTGTGCTCACAACCTTGTCCAGGATTTTAAGGATGTCAAACTGCTGTAGATGACTCAATAAATGTCTTATCATTTTTCCTGGTGGTTGTTAATTGGTAAGAGTGGAGGGCAGGGAGGAGAGGTGGCAGAAGGGGAGGGGACTCCCCTTGTTAGATCACCCCAGAGTAATCCAGTCTACAAGGACCTGTTGGTTTCTGGATTCAGGAGAAGGGATCTGAATGAGCTTTGGATGGACCTGGAAAAGTCGTCTTGGCCTCCAAAGAATCTTCATGTAACTCGAGTGGAATCAGGATGACATGGAAGTCTTGGGTTCCTGGAAATGGAAGTAGCTCACCCTATAGTCTTTGATGCTCCGTGTCTTTCATATTGTTCTATGGAAGTGGCTACCAGACACCTCAAAAGCTCGCCTACAAGGACCACTTTATCCCAGGTAGCTGCAGGTGCATCCTTGACTACAGGAATCCTGCCCCTTTACACTTCTGGGTGGTCAGAGCCATCACTGCCTGCCCAGCCAGGTAACCAATTCCAGGTAACCTTCATTTCCCTGAAGTTCTATAGATCATAACAACTCCAGTGCCCATGTTTATACTAGTCATGATTTTTAGTTGCTAACAATAGAAGATAATTTGAAAAACTGGAAAAGGAGTCTATGAAAAAGATACTTGGAAGCTCATAAGTCTGGATAAACCACAGAAGGTGTCTGAAGCCGTGTATCCTGCCACAAAATTGGTGATGAGACCACTGCCACCACTGCTGCCACCAGCCCAGTGAGGCTGCTTGTGTGCCAGGGACTCGACATGACAGTCACCACCATCTCTGATGGTGCTGCCATTCTCACCAAGAAATCAGATCCCACGTGCAGCCTCTTTCCATGAGTCACTCCCTCCTGAGTCTCAGCTTCACGTGACGCTGTTGGACTGGCTGGGTTCCACCTGCAGGGGAGACTGGAAACTGTGCTTTTCTGGAACCTACCTTGGGGAGGTCAGGCTCCCACGCCTGGAGATTTTCTAAGCATCCCAATAGAACTACAGAGTCCAGGGGATAATAAATCCTCATCGTCACAGGCCTGGGGTCTACAGCAGTCGCAGAGCTTGCTCTCTCCAGAGACCAGATGCACCACTTTGAAGAAGTAAAATCAGTGAAAAGGTGAATCCTAACCCAAGGTGAGCACTGCAAGTGGACAGGCTAGAGTGGTGTCTAGGGTGTGTCCCCAGCTGGGAGGCTGGTGGGTTCTGCCTCTTGAGGCTACTTTTTCTGCCTTTAGGGAGATTACCAGGCTATGCCATCTGGCCTATTTTGCAGACCAGACACCTTCAGCTGCCTCCAAAATGGAGCCTACCCTTAGAGGCTGAACCTCCTGTGTGTGGGAATCTGCTGGCTGCTCCCACAGGAGACTTCCCTGATGTTTAAACTCATGTTACTGTCACGGATGTGACCACGGTGAACTGAGGCTCCATATATTTCATTCTCTGAAAGTGGTCACAGTGCATTGAAGGAGAAAAAGGAAAGAACCCAAAGAAAGCTAAAAGGGTGGGATTCCATCTTGAGCTTGAATTTCTTGGTGACTGTGAAGATCAAACTACTTAGTCCGTGGGAGTTAAGTCCTGTCTCATGTACGCATCCCTCAACATCAAGTGACTTCCGGTCCTCTTTTCTCCTAAACCCCTTAAAAGGATGCCGCAAGCCCTGGTTACTCCTTGGTAATAGTTACTGAGTACTAATAGTGAGTATGAGTAATTCCTCTTGGGAACTCAGTGGTTCTCAAGTTTTAACCAGCATCAGAACCACCTGGTGGGTTGTTAAAACACAGATTGTTGGACTTCCCCAAACCCCTCCCTCTGACCCCGAATTTCGATCCCAGCCCCTGTTTGTGAACCTTGGACATGGGCAATGGCTCCTTCCTGGGAGGTAAACAGCGAGCAGACATGGACATTAGCAGAATATGCTTTCGTTTACTTTCTCCCCAGGCCGGTGTCTTAGGATTGGGAGGCAGAAAGGTCCAGAAGGAATCAGCCCATAGATTTCTATTTAGCCTCCATCACAGTGACTGTCTCTGACTGCCTTGTACCACCCAAATCCAAGAATCCAATCCATCTTGAATCTCCAAATCTTTGGACCATCTCTGAATCAAGTTGGATCAAGTTCAGTGGGCAGTAACAGAGACACCCAATAAAAAGTGGCTTAAAGAAGATAAGCATCTGTTTTTCTCATATGAAGTCTAGAAATAGACAACCTAGGACTGATACGTGGTCCTGTGGTCTCTAGGGACTCCAGCTTCTCTTCTGCTCCTCCATCCTTGGCATTTGCATTCCAGCCCCAAGGCGGTCTACGGTGCACGAGGGCTCCTGGAGCCCCAGCTCTCACTAGACTCAGATGGAAGCGGGAGAAGGGGAGAAGGCTTCTCCTCTCTGTTACTCACCACCTTTTAAGAAGGCTATGTCTGCTTACACCTCACTGGCCAACGTTCAGCCCCATGGCGACACCTCACTGCAAGGCAGGCAGTGCAACTCACCCTTAATAGAGCTGGAAGGAGACAGTGGATATTGATTGGCAAATGGTAGTTTGCATCATGACCTCAAACCCCCAAATCTCTCAGCAGTTTCATAGAAGTCACTGGGCTCATCCCTCACTCGGGCCAAAACAGAGACCGAGAGGCTGTATGTGTGCCCCATCCTATGGGGAACAAACCAGAGGATGCGGTCTCCAACCTGGACATAGGGTGTCTTTGGAAGGTCCGTGGATTAGAGTAATGGGCGTTAGTTATTCTCACCCACTGAAGCCTAGTCTAATTTGAGGGACGAAGGTATAACTTGGTTTAGAAGCTTCTGAGCCCCCTAGCTATGCTAGCCTGCTCCCTTGTGTACAGCACTGGGAAGTGGTTTTGATGTGAACAGAGTTACCCCCCACCCCTGCCCTGCTCTTGGAGGCAAGATTATGAATTCCATGCGTTAAACTTGTCACCAGAAGCTCTCCCACATCATTCCAGGTTGGGGGGCAGTCACTCTTAGTGCATAGCAGACTGTGGTTTTGAGTCCAGACACAAACTTCAGACATTCACATAAAGATTATTTTTCTTGGCCTCTGCAATGGTTCTTTCCTGACTTTCCATAAAGAAGGGCCTTTGAAATGTCAATCCTTTTAGAAGGAGGATGGTGGCGGTAGGGTATGTGGTTTTCATTTGTTTATTTGTTTATCCAACAACTATTTGTTGAGCATGTACTCCTCATTTAATAAATTAAATTCCTTTTTTTAAATTCCACTAGAAATTGAGCCCAGTGGCACTCTACCTCTGAGCTACAACTCCGGTCCTTTTTATTTTTTATTTTGAAACAGGATCTTGCTAAGTTGCTAAGGCTGGTCTTGAACCTGCTATCTTTCTGTCTCAGGCTCTCAAGTACTGGGATTACAGGCATGCTCCACCACACCTGGCTTAACAGACACTTGCAGGTGCCCTACTGTGCGCCGGGGACTGTTCTCAGGCACTGGTGAATGTCTCGGAAAAGATCTGCTCTCATGGCTTACTTTCTATTAGGGAAATAGTCTAATACAATTTCAGACTGAGGTAGTATCCTAAAAAAATAAAGCAGCTAATGAGTAGAGAGTCCTGGGGGCAGTGTGTTAGCTTTTCATCACTGTGATAAAATACTTGAGGAAAACAATTTAAAGGAAGAAAGGATTATTTTGGCCCGCAGTTTCAGAGGTTTCAGTCCATTGTCAGGAGGCCCTCTTGTTTTGTTCCTGAGCTGAGGCAGAAGAACATCATGGCAGAAGGGCATGGTGAAGTAAAACTGCTCACGTCATGGCAGCTAGGAAGGGGGTGGGGTGGGGTGAAGGGGAGAGAGAGAAAGAGAGAGGAAGGAGGGTTTCCACCACCTCCATCTGTTTGTGAACCTATCAATGGACCAATCCATCAATGAAGTCAGAGCACTCGTGATCCAGTCACTTCCCAAAGGCACTGCGGTACTGAGGACCGAGTCTGCAATGCTTGAGCCTTGGGGAAACTTCCAGACCTAAGCTATAACAGGTAGGGAGCTACTTTGGAAAGGGCAGCCAGAGAAGGCCTGAGATGCAAACATGTAAGCTCTTGGACGTTCTGAACCTCTGTGCATCATTAGACCAGCTCCTGTGGGTTTCTGCAAATACCTGTGGTGAGGGCATCCCAGGTAGAGAACCCATCAAGTGTTAATGCAGTAAGACGTGAAGCTAACCATCAAATAACATGCATTCCTTTCCTAGGGATACTGTGAACAAGGCAGCTTAAGACAACAACTGAAATTCATCCTCTATTAGGGAAATTCTACTTCCCTAATAGAAAGTAAGCCATGAGAGCAGATCTTTTCTGAGACATTCACTAGTGCCTGAGAACAGTCCCCGGCACACAGTAGGCACTTGCACCGAGAACAGTCCCTGTCTGAAATCAAGACATTTTTGGAGCCATGCTCTCTTTGAAGGGTCTAGGAGGTTCTTTCATACTTCTCTCTTGGCTGGAAATTCTTGTCATTCCAGTGGTTTCATCTGCTATGACATGACTCTCCCTGTGTGCCCATCTTCTCCTCTTCTTTATAAGGAGGACCCATCCTAATCCAGTATGACATCAACCAATTACACCTGCAAAGATCTTCTTTCCAAATTTCATAGATACTCAGAGTTAGCAGACATCAGTGTATCTTTCGGGGAGACATAACTCAATCTATAAGAAAGGGCAGGGAACTTTGGAACATTGTCGACTGAGTTGGCATGCTGCATTTACTGAAGATTATTTATTTGAGCTGGGCATGGTGGTGTAGGCCCTTAATCCCAGTATGTAAGAAGAGGCTTAGACAGGAGGATTGCAGGTTCTAGAACAGCCTCAGCAATTTAGTGAGGCCCTCAGAAACTTAGTGAAGTCCTGTTACAAAATAAAAAAATAAAAATAGGGCTGGAATGTAGTTTGGAGTTCAATCCCCAGTACCACATATATATAAAAGTACTACTTATTTGGAAGAGGTGGGGGTGGTGGTGGTGGTGAAGATGTGGGGGAAAGAAAGAGCTTCTCACCCATGGTCCCTATCAATGAATTTAAGAAAAAATAAATAAGTAAATAAAATGTAGCAACCCTGAGCTCAAACCCTCCCTCTGGCTCTGTCTCACAGTCCTTTCTAGGCATTAATCATGTTTCTTGCATAAACGTGTAACTTCTGAGTCTCCACTGCCTGTTCTGATCACAAGGCCTCCAGCAGCAGTGAAACCCTGGGGGGCCCCAGCCTCAGCTGGTGAAGTTAGATGAAACACTTCAACCCTTTCAGCTGGGCTGGACACTGGCCTCTTCCTATTGTCCAATGACCCACACTCACAAAAGAACCAAGCGTCTACTTCAAAGCCGAAAATGAGAGTTAAGCAATACTCCTTCAGCCAGTCCTACATACTCACGGAAGCCAGCAGACTGTGTAAAACCATCATGGGTACCTACACCAACTCACAAGACTCTCAGATGAACCAGGATTTGGGAGTGGAGCCCCAGCTTCAGCGGGCTCGCCTCCCACCAACTCAATAAGAAGGGCCTTTGCTCTGGCTCCAGGGCTTTCTCAGGCCCACCTACCTGTCACCCTCTTCTCTTCTCTTCCTGACAGCCCACCCCAGTCTATGGCAGTCTGGCTACTTCCTCTACCTCACCCAAGGTCTCAGGTCTAAACGTGGACATGGCTTGGTGGGCACAGTTGTCCTTGAGCTGACACTCTTGGTGTCCCTGTCTTGGGGGATTCCCTGACACTTGGGAATCATGGGTGGTGTTATCCTCAACACTCCCTCTTCAGATCCTCTCTCCCTGGGCGAAAGCACCCATTCCTCTGCATTAGCCGTGACCCCAGTTGGTAAACCTGACTCCATCTATGGCCTGGGGAAGGACATGTGTGGTTAGGACCATGGAGAGAGCCACGATCCTGGCTCCAGCACCACAGACAGTTCCAAGAGGCTCTCCCTCCTGGAGGGTCTTTCTGCAACCTATTTATCTGAAGTGAACAAGGCTGCATCTAGGTTTTATGGAGACTGGGGAGTCCTTTTCATACAAAAATTAAAAAATTTAAATTCAAAATTAGATATAAAAATGAGTTGTTTTTTTTTGGTGGGGGTCGTTTACAGGGTATTAAACCCAGGGGCATTCTACCTCTGGGGAACACCCCCAACCATTTATCTATTTATTAATTATTTATGTATTTATTATTTAATTTTGTGGTACTGGTAATTGAACCCAGAAGCATTCTACCTATGAGCTACATCGCAGCCCCTATTTTATTTATTTATTTATTTATGGTACTGGGAATTGAACCCAGGGGCATTCTACCTCTGAGCTACACTCCCAGACCTATTTTTATTCTTTATTTTGAAACAGGGTCTCACTAAGTTGCAGAGGATCTCACGAGGTTGCTGAGGCTGGCCGCGAACCTGTGATCCTCCTATCTCGGCCTCCCAAGTACTGGGATTATAGGTGTGCATCACCAAGCTTGGTTACACATCTGATGTCTGGAAGATGTTTTTCACAGACTAGCACCTGGCTCCACACATGCCCAATCTTTTTGTTCTCTCTCTATTCACCGTGCCAAGTACTGTAGGACATTTCATATTATGATAAAATAGAATCACTATCCTTTTACCTTTCTATATAATTCTGCATTTCTGGATGAAGAGTAATAATCTGACAATATAATGAAGCAACAGAACACCACTGTTATGCAACCCACAAACCCAAACTGAATGGACCTCTAACAACCTCTCTTGGTTGGATCCCTAAGATGTTCCTGGTCACCTCAGCACTCCCCAGCAAGTGAAGCGGAGTCGCAGAGGTGAAGAGAGACAGCATGCCCAACCAACTGGGAAAACAGCTTGCTTTTGCAAATTTTCCAAACACGTAAGACCTTGTGAACACATTTTTGAGGTCGGAGCAGTGAGGAACTTAAAAACTAAACATGGAATGTGACTAAGTTTATCCATTCATCACTGTAGGATGACCTTTGTCAGTCTTAAAGGACTGAAGTCTATCACGGGGAGAACCAGACTCTTGAAAGGTCCTTGGCTTCCAATGACACCGTGTTCTCTCTGACACATTCCAAAGCCCATCAGATTAATGGCATCCGTTTAAGATCTTCTGACCCAGCACTATGGGGGAGGGACTTTGAGGGGACATTGGAATTAGAAATGACCCAAATCATTTTACCCTCACAGTCAGGTGGAGAAAACTAAGGAAAATCAACTGGGCTTTGTGCATGATAATGCCACAGGAACTCGTAACTGCTACCTTCCCCTTCACTGGCCACTGCTCCCGCCAAGAATTCCCTGACGTTTTCTTTTAAGTACAAGGAATTGAGCCCAGGGACATTCTACATCTCAGCTACACCTCCAACCCTTTTTACTTATTTTGAAACAAGGTCTTGCTAAGTTTCAACAAACTGGCTTCAAACCTGCTATCCTCCTGTCTCAGCCTCCCAAGCACTAGGATTACAGGTGTGCACCACCATGGTGGGCTAAGCATTCCCCAACTTTTTACAAATGAAAACTGCTCTCGTATGACCAGGCACAAGGTCATACCCCTGGTTTCATGAGGGGGTCCAAATCAACCTGGCTCCCCTAGCCAGTCCCCTAGTTACACTGACTGGTTAAGTGAGAGGCCCCCACGCCATGTGAGATATCTGTTTCCAGGGATTCTGGGAACGAGAGACTTTCTCTTTCCGGGGAGCACGTGTGGCCTGGGGATGCGAGTTCATGGGTGAATCGTTTGCAATTATGAGAGGCTCACCTGAAGTCATTTGGAGGACACAGGGGGATTTTAAGGGTGAGTCAGAGAACCAGAGAGGCAGAGGGGAGCTGCAAAGAGAAATGGGGTGACTTGGGTCACCTTGGGTCACCTTGGGTCACCAGGTCAGGCCTCGGCTGAAGGCTGATCTATCTGTGGACTTTCCTAGGGATTGTTGGGTGGGAGAGCTGTTTGAATGCATCAGATGGAGAAAAGGCATCTTTTATTATTAGTTAAAAAATAAGTGCACCATAGTACAGAGACACAACAAATTTTCACATACTCCACTCTAGAACTGACAGATATTACTATGACGTCATGCTTGATTTAGGTATTTTTTTCTTAAAATAAAACACTACAGAGGGAAGTGAAAGTCCTCTTGATTTCCCAGTTTTCTTCCTCTCCTGTTCTCCTTCCAGAGGCAGCGCCAATAGGAACTTAGTGTATGTTCTCATTCATGCTTCTGAAGTATGTTTTTAAGTGCAACGAACGTCTCTGGAGAGTTTTAAGCTGAGGAGTATCGTGCCATTTACATGTTAAAATCACTCTTAACATAGCCTTGGTGCCCCCGGTCCTGCCCCAGGGCTCCAGGGCTGAGACCCAGGCTGCAGACGTGGCCAGTGGGGAAGGACTGCAGCCAGCCTGGAGGAGGTGGCACATTTGGGAGTCTTCTCTTGGTCCCCAGGATCGGCTGGGGTCAGCCCCACAATGGGTGGAAACCATGGATTTCCCCCACAAGAGCCCCATCCTTATCTCACTACAGAAAGGAGGGGGCAGCCTCCGGGCCGCTGAACCAGACCCCGCCAATGAGGGGTGGTGGCGAGGAAGCTTCTTCCTGGAAAGAACATTCCCAAGTCCTTATTTGTCCCCAGGAAAGAGTGCTGGGAAGGAGCCCTTCCACGGGGGAGAAAGGGTGCATAGGAGAGGATAGGACGAGAATGCACCGTCTTTCAGCAAGTTCAAGGAAACACTACCTTCTGTGGCCCACACAGCGGCCAAGCTATCGGATCCACCCTGTCCTGGACTGCACAATGCCTCCCTCCTGGGCTGCGATGGGCCCCGGGGCCAGCAGGAGCCTATGCCAGGCTGGAACCCCATGCTCAGTTCTGAGAAGTCTGCGTACTCCAGAGGACTCCAGGAGATCCAGGCTGCCACCTGGGGACACCGAGGCCTGAGACCCCCCAGGGCAGCAAGCATGGAAATCCAGGGGGTGCCGAGGACGGTCTGGTGGGCTCTGCATGCAGCCTGCCTTGGCATTCAACCCTCCTTTGTGTTGCAAGCAGCGGAAGACTGAGAGCGGGCTGCGACACGGCCGGCCATCAACCTGAAGGGCAGGCAAGGGAGCCGGCAGCCAGCATGCCAGCTGCACGGGGAGCTGGGAGCCAATACCCGACCGAACAAGTTTCCCCATCTTTAGTTCTGCAGGGCAGAAATCAGTGTGTGGGGCTGCACTGCCCTCTCCTGGCCATTTGACTGATGACAAGAGCGACCCTACACTCCGTTATGAAAGTCACAGGGCGCTCTTGTTTCTATGGTGACTCATAAATGAGAGAATGTTGGGGCGAGAGCAGGCTAAAATATTTACTATAATTAACCCAGGGAGGACACACTTAGATTTTAAATTGCTTGTAGGAAGAAAGTAACCTGCAGAGGATCTTTGCAGTGCTGTAACCCTGCTGATGAAGCGCGCATTTACTTGTGATCTGGTCAAACCTAAGAAGCAGGTCTGAGGAGTCATTCAGGAAGTGGACGCCTGCCCCAGAGCCTTCACGCCTGACTGTACACAGCAGCATGCTTATCTGTCATTTACTCCTCAGATTTTCATTTCAGTGTTTACCACGTCCTCCTTCCAATGCTTTGGAGGATACACAAGCAAAAGAGATAAGGTTCTTTCTCTTAAGTTTATTGTCTGTAGGGAAGTTAATAAACACAACTGGCCCTCTGTATCTGTGGCATCCATATCTGTGAATTCAGTCGAGTTTGGATGGGAAATACTACTGGAAAAAACCCTGCATTAGCCGGGCGTGGTGGCGCACGCTTGTAATCCCAGCATTCGGGAGGCTGAGACCGGAAGATCTGGGTTCGAGGCCAGCCTCAGCTACCTAGTGAGGCACTCCGCAACTTAGTGAGACTCAGTTTCAAAATAAAGAATAAAAAATAGGGCTGGGGGTGTAGCTCAGAGGTAGACTGCCCCTGAGTTCAATCCCCAGTATTGAAAAAAACAAAAAACAAAAAAAAACAAAAAACAAAAAAAACCAAAAACCAAAAACCCTGCATCTGTACTGAATATTTACAGACTTTTTTTCTTGTCATTCTTACCAGTATAATAACTATTTATACTGCCCATGACACTCACATTGTATTAGCCACTATAAGTAATCTAGGGGTGATTTAAAGCACGTGGGAGTATGTGCAAAGGTTATATGCAAATACTACATTATTTTATATGAAGAGCCTGAGCATCTGTATAATTTGGTATCTACAGCAGTCCTGGAACCCATCGTCTATGGATGTGCAGATACTGAGGCAGGACCACCGTCTAAAAGGAGACAAAGAAATGTGCCTGGTAGATGTGCCGGCACTTGCCCGGGCTCCTTCTCCAGTCCAGATGCTGCAGGCATGGGCGTGCCGTCAGTACGAGGCTGGTTCTGCTCCTTCCTCTGCTCCTCCTGCTCCCTTTGTTCCCCTAGTGCGCCTCCCAGGGGCATTCCCTCCGTAAGCGACTTGCTCAGAAATCTTCATGACGGGCTTAGCTGCAAGGGAATCCAGACACAGACCCGTGCCATGGAGCGGGCCTTAAGAGACAGCGTCCAGGTTAGGATCAGAAAACACTTGCCTTCAAGGTTACATTAGATTCAGGCACCCTAGAAATGTTCATTCCGTCCACAAAGGTGCAGTAAGTGAGCGACTTCAGTGAACCAGGTGCTCTTCCAGGCCTTGGGGACACACAGCAAATACAGGGCAGTCTGGTTATCACTGGCGCTTATGTTCTAGTGGAGACAGAAGGAAGCAAGCAATTCAAATAAGGGACAATAAGATGAATTCGGTTATGTTCTATAGTGAAAATAAACATTGGCAGCAAGCGAATGTCCCCAGATCTCCTTCTTACTGTCCTCCAAAAGCTTGCCCTTGGGGGACCAGGTGATTCAGTCCAACCTTTCTCGCAGTAGTAATACTGTCATGATTCTTTACCTTCAGGAGTTGTTGTTTCACTCAACGTCAACCTCTATTGAGTTTCTGCTGTGGACACTCATTTTAAACCGTGGCTTTGACACCCATCATTTTTCAGACACTTCCGAAAAAAGTGTCTGTGCTTGGGATCTCAGCACATTCTCCAGGCTTTTCAAATTGCAAGAAAGGCATCAACGTATTTCACTCAGGCTCTGGACCCAGAGCAGAGAGGCTGTCTGAAGGCGTCTGCAGGCGGGAGGGGAGGCAAGGCCCCACCTTTGCTGGGGCCAGGAACAGAGGTCTTTGTGGGAGCCTGGGGTCCACTTGTCCTGCACAGCTGGCAGCTTCTTTCTCCAGGTGGATGTCTTGGCACCACAGGCCTCTGATTCAACATGCCTTTCCAGGGCCGGCGGCCTCAGAGGTTCAAGTCTCGTCTTTGGGCCTGCAATCTCTCCGAGGTAGAATGGCCCCTTCACCTTTCTCAAGTCCGTGGGAATGAGTGGATTCTAGGGCCCTTCAACATGCCCACTTGCTCCTGCTCCTCATGTTCCTCTCTGGCCAGAGTCCTCCTCCTCCATCCCAGAAGCCTCTGCCCCTCTCACCTCCGAGGTGCCCCTGTGCAGTCTGTTCCCCAGCGCAGATGCTGCCCGCTGCCATCGAAAGATCACCTGGGCTTTCGGGTAGCCGGGTCCAAAGTGTGCAACTCAGGGAAATGGCTCCCACACAGGAGTCCTGACTCAGTGCCGCCTCCGGCCTGCGCACAGTAGGGAGTAAGTAGAGTTCATTCTCTAGGTCTCTGGTCGCAGTAGACTGGATGTTTGTGTCCCCTTGGAATTCAGATTTTTTTTTTTTTTTTTTTTTCGGTACTGGGGATTGAATTCAGGGGCATTCTACCTCCGAGCTATACCCCTAGCCCTATTTTTTATTCTTTATTTTGAAACAGGGTCTCCCTAAGTTGCGGAGTGCCACACTAGGTAGCCGAGGGTGGCCAAGAACCCGGATCCTCCAGTCTCAGCCTCCCAAATGCTGGGATTACAAGCGTGCACCACCACGCCCGGCTCAAATTCAGATGTTTAAACCCAACCCCCAAGGTATTGGGGCGGGCACTGGGAGGTGATCAGGGCCTGAAGGTGGAGCCCCACCAACGGGTCAGCGCCTTCTAAAAGAGGCCCGAGCCAGAGAGCTGCCTCGGAGAGGAGGTGACCACCTGTGGACCAGGACGTGGGCCCTGGCTGGACACAAATCTGCCAAGGCCTTCGCCCTGGGCTGTGTGCCTCCACAGCGTGAGGACTTGCCTTCTGTGCTTATCAGCTGCCCACCTGCTGGGGTTCTGTGAAAGCAGCCTGTGGGGGCAAGACTTCCTCTCAGTCTACTTTGAAAGCCCTCCCGTTTCCAGAACCCAGCAGGCAGCACCTACTGTTTCTCTCACCTTGTCACAGTCCCCTGCGGTGACCCTGGTGCTGGCTGGGCAGACTGGCCTTGGAGTCAGTGACTTCTCTAGAAGCTGAGTGGGGTAGAATCCGACCCACTGAGGCAGGAGTCAACCAACCTAGGAAGTTCAACCAACCTCCCTCCCTCCCTTTCTCCCTCCCTCCCTTCCTCCTTTCTTCCCTCTCTCTTTCTTTTTTTCTTTAGTCTGGGTTGTTATTAGGGCTTTCCTAAGAGTCTGATACTTCTCTTTCTAGGGACAGAGTTGGCTGGCATTCAGCCAAGGTTCCTGCAGTCAGGCGTGGACTCACGGGACCTGCACTGGTCTGGGAACTGAACCGCGTTGAGCTGGGCCGCTTCCCACAGAACACTCAAGAGTCTGTGTAAGGTCTGCGGCACTCTAGTTCCCTCTGCTGGAGCAAGGAGCAATGCGCTCTTGTAATCCAAGCAGGACATACTCGTGTGTGTGTGTGTGTGTGTGTGTGTGTGTGTGTGTGTGTGTATGTATTTGGTACTGTGGATTGAACCCAGGTACATTCTACCACTGAGCTACACCCCAAACCATTTTTGTTTATTATTTTGAAACAAAATCTCACTCAGTTGCTGAGGCTGACCTCGAGCCTGCGATCTTTCTGTGCCAGCCTCCCAAGCACAGGGATTACAAATATGTACCTCTGTGTTGGCTCCTTCTATTGTTTTTATATCACAGAAACGAACAGAGAAGTGTTAATTTCTGCAGCACAATGTAGCCCATTGTGACTGCAACATCTACTCTACTCTCTGCTACACTCTGGATATGGTTTTGTCCTCAGAACCTCATGTGTTGTAATCCTGATGTCTCGGTGGTGCTGAGAGGTGGTGGGATCCTTTAAATATTGAGTCAAGTGGGAGGTCACTGAGGCTCTGACCTGGGAAGGGATTATATGTTCTCATGGGATTCCCCAGTTAGTTCCTGAAAGAGAGGGTTGGTACAGAAGAGCAAGATGGCTCCTGCCAGCTCTCTCAAGCTTCCTGTCTTGTCATCTGATCTCTCTCCCAGGAGCACTCCTGCCTCAATGCTATTTGCCATGATATCATGTGGCTGGGGGCGCTCACCAGAGCCAGCCCCATGCAATTTGGACTTCTGGGTTCCGAATCTGTGAACTAACCACACCTCTTTTTCTTATAAAATACCCAGCCTCAAGTATTTTGTCCTAGCAATGGAAAATTGACTAATATAGCCTGCTAAGATTAAATTGATAGTATCTACATGTTTGTGCATAAAAGTACCTACATGTGCATGCATATCTGTTTACTTATGTCTTAAAGGCAATATACTGGTCTAGCTGCAACATGAAAGAGAAAGAAGGGGGTATTCAGTTGTAATAGAATATATTCCATGAAAAAGTGCTTTCACCTGGCAACACTAGAAGACAGAGAGGTAATTGCGTCTACACATTTATCCCCTCAATACAGCAAGTACAGGTGCAGATTCTTGACTCAAGTGGCAATGGTCTACTATCACTTCATGATTATCTGAAAGCATGACAAACCTCAGGGAAGTTTTTGACAAGTCAGTTTAATTCTCTCTAGATTGGAAAAGCTGGAATGTATTTTGAAACAATACCTCAAGTACTTTGTGTCTGAATAGAAATCGTGTTCCTGGTCTAGGTTTAAGTGTAAGCCTGTGCTTGGCTGGGTTTTCAGTAAATCCCTACACGTTTTTGTCTACATGGAAGTCTGTTAGGACGTTGGCGAGTTGGACGGATGTGGGGCAGTTCTTCATAGCGTTACCTTGCCCTGTATCCTGCAGTATGTCTGCCACCCCTGACTCTTGCCTGGCAAATGCCAGTCATGTCCCAGCCCCAATTGCTGGGATGATCAAAAATGCCCCCAAGGTTTCCAAGGTGAGCCTTAGCAGCTGGGGTTTCCCTACTTGCAAAGCACCAGAGCCTTCTGAGAAAAAGGTTTCTAAGCCTTGCTTACCTAGTCCCTAACACCACTGGGTGGCTTTCTCTCTTAGTCTGGTTTTTAAAAGCTGATTCTGTTGAGCTGGTTTTGTCTTATGGACACAGCTGAAGGATTACTCCCAGGGTCTGATCCTCCAGGAATCCATCTCTGATGGTGGCATGGGACCCCAGACATAGGGCAGCACAGGGGCTACCCAGAGGCTGGACACAGAGATGCCCCTTAACCGGCACCTTAGGCTTAGATATTTCCTGAGCATCCTTAGTTTCTTCTCATGTGGTTGTCAGAGTTCATCATACAAATCCCTCTCCTGCCACACCCAGAGTTCATGCCACCCACAATAGCAGACACCCTCTTCTCCAGAGACAGGCAGCAGTATCCAGGACAGGCCACATGCAGGGCCACCAAACACATCCTGGAAAGTTAGAAATGGTAGGAATGATACAAAATGTGCCTGTTAGCCCAAATGGAATGAAATTAGAAATCAAGGGCAGAAAAAAGAATTGGGAAACTCATAAACATGTGGAAATACTCCAAAATAACCAATGGGTCAAAGAAGAAATCAAAAGAGCAGTCAGTTACTACTCTGCTCTGAGATGAATGAAATGAAGACTTATGTGCCAAACACGTATAGCATGCAGCTAAAGCAATTCCCAGAGGAAAATTCATAGTCATAAATGCCTATATTAAGAAAAAAGAAAGGTAAAAACATGTGCATGAATGTTTAAAACAGTATTATTATTATTATTAGTCCAAAGCAGAAACAACCCAAATACCATCAGCTGGCAAATAGATAAACAAATAGGGTATAATCTACAATAGAATGCTATTTGACCAGGAGGAAGAAAGAAGTAAGGATACACATGCTAAAGCTTGGGTGGACCTTGAAGAAAGTATGCTAAGTGAATGAAGCCAGTCACACAAGACTGTACAGTATATGATTCTAGTCAAAGAAATGTCTAGGTCAGAGAGATCTATAGACACAGAAAGTGGATCAGTGGTTACTTGGGTCTGAGGGAGGGTGCAGGGTGAGAAAAACGGACAATAGCTAACGACTATAGGTTTTTGTTTTCACTTTGAGGTGATGAAAATATTCTAAAATTGACTAAGGTGCTGGTTGCAGACATCCATGAATATACTAAAAGGCATTGAGTCACTTGTAATCCCAGCATTCGGGAGGCTGAGACTGGAGGATCCGGGTTCGCGGCCAGCCTCAGCTACCTAGTGAGGCACTCCGCAACTTAGTGAGACTCGGTTTCAAAATAAAGAATAAAAAATAGGGCTGGGGGTGTAGCTCGGAGGTAGAATGCCCCTGAGTTCAATCCCCAGTACCGCAAAAAAAAAAAAAAAAAA